>BQNB010004302.1:0-108676 GCA_026074375.1 Tanacetum coccineum | reverse complement strand
CGATAAGAAGGTATATAGGTATATAAACTTAGTGACTTACAAATAATGATTATATTTTTTTAAGATATAAATCGCATGAACTCGTAAATGTAAGTTGCGACACATGATTTTATCAATTGGTGTATATATTCTTGTAAGTGTAAAGACGTGTATCCTCCCTAGAGCCAACGGTTTAATCAACATTTTGAAAACATAAAACGTTATCTCATAAACGACGGTGCACTTTGATGACCCACCTGCATAATTCCTTTCATACATTAAGTATTTAGAATATAAACTCAGATTTGTCATAAATACTTAGGTGTTTGGCCAAGTCACTATTTGACGTGCATTGATTCATTAGCAATTCTAGATGATTAACTAGCAAGGTGAGTTTTCATAGCCCCTACTTTACTGTTTTAAATCATCTTTTGGGGTGAGAACATTGCTTATTTTTAACAGTTGAACACAAGTACATTTACTGATTTACTATTGGGTCTAAGTCCCTATTCAACCCAACTTGCTACCTTGCCTAATTTATCATGAACCGTTAATTACTCGTAAGTGCGAATGTTATGGATAGATCTATCGGGATTGACATCCTTGTTTGTCTTGGACTGACATTAGTTAAGCAAAACACAGTTTCATTTGAGTCAGATACGGATGTCGCGGGTTGAACATCTGCATGGGCCTATCTATGATGATACATGTTAACGCTTCGGTGTCATGAGCTTAGACAATAGTAAACACTTTTCATTGTGATATATAGGATTACTATATTTCATACTATGGTTATAAATCTTGTGGTTCATCACTATTATCAAACAATAAAGCCTATGAACTTACCAACCTTGTGTTGACACTTTAGCAATGTTTTTCTCAGGTGTTCTGTCTTACATAATATAAGGAGTCTGCATTGGTATATTGGCATGTAAAGGTCTATCTCTCGTATCAAGCCCTCTTCATGCCATGAAGTCATAATCCCAAATCTAGTCTTCCGCTGCAGTGAAATTTGGGAGTGTGACATCTCTCAACTATTTCCTTGGCATTTCAGCTACTCGTACTCGCATAGGCATGTTCTTATCACAATCAAAGTACGCCACAAAAATTCTTGAGAGGGCCAACATGCTCAAATGCAACCCATGCAAGACCCTAGTTAATGAAGAAAAGAACCTTGGACCCGATGGCCTCCTAGTTGATGACCCTACCTTATATCGTAGTCTTGCAGGAGCACTTTAGTATCTCACATTTACACGGCCAGACTTATCATATGCAGTTCAACAATTATGCCTATACATGCATGATCCCCGAGAGCCTCACCTTGCTACTCTAAAGCATGTATTGCGCTATGTTCGTGGCACCACTGATATGGGTCTTTAGTTGTATCGATCATCCACATCATAACTCATCTCTTATACAGATGGTGATTGGGCTGGTTGTCCTGCTACTCGTCGCTTTACCTCCGGTTATTGTGTGTTTCTTGGCGATAACCTCTTGTCATGGTCTTCTAAACGGCAGCACACTTTGTCTCGCTCTAGTGTTGAGGCTGAATACCATAGGGTCGCCAATGTCGTTGCTGAAACTACATGGATACGGAATCTACTGCGTGAGCTTTAAGCCCATTTATTCACTGCTACATTGGTCTATTGTGACAATGTTAATGCTGTTTATATGTCTGTTAACCCAGTACAACACCAACGCACGAAGCACATAGAGATTGATATTCACTTTGTTCGAGACAAAGTTGCTACCAGCCTGGTTCGAGTTCTCCACGTTCCCTCCAGATATTAGTACGCCGACATATTCACCAAGGGACTTCCTTATCCTTTGTTTGCCAATTTTTGGTCCAGTTTGAGTGTTTGAAGTCCTCCCGCTCAAACTGAGAAGGTGTATTAGACTTACCCTATATTGTACACAGCTGTAGTTATTAGACTTACCATATATTGTAGTTCTTATCCTATACATATCATGTACACAACTGTAGTTCTTATCCTGTACACAGCTGTACACAACTATACACATCTTGTAATCATCTATATATAGTGCATAATGAATCAGTATATTCACAAGGCAAAACAATCTCTTTTAAACACCTCTAGTAATAATATTTCAAAACTATAGACGTCCCTACTACTTTTCATCTTGCTCCCGATACTATACTATAGAATAATGTGTTTTGTAATTAATGAAAAGTAATGGAAAGGTGACAAGCCTTGTTGGTTGTAGTAGATCACACATCAGGGTGAAGACAATCAATAGCCTAGATAATTACCAAGATGGTTACCGGATATCACTTGAAGTCGTGTAATCACTTTCCAAAGAATATTATTCGACCCTATGCGTGGGTTACATGAATACCTCATTGGGATAAAACCGAGTGTTTTTTGTCGCTCTAGGCACAGATCAACAACCCTGCGTCTAATACATTTATGTAGTGCCTCAAATGAATATTATAGCGTACATGTATATTGATTTGATTTTGTATCACGTTACTTTAGGTAACGGAGACTGTCTTGGAAACTTGTTATAAAGTGTTATGTTATTTTATGTAACGGGAACTATTTTGAAATCTTGAGTTGTTTTATATACTTGACTTGTTTTTGGTAACTTGCCATTGAGTTGGCAAACTATTATCGGACTTCCACTCTTTTCTAAAACTATTTTTGTGTACATAATATAGTTGACCATTTTTATCATGCTTTTCAGGTGACATTCCTAAAGTGGAAACTTAGTGCATTGCATTTGGACATGTTCAAGATGTCTACTTTAATTCAAGTTACTGTCTTTTGGTTGATCCATGTTCGGAAGAAAAACAACTATGTTAACTTTTGTACTTTTTAAACTTGTACTTAGAAATGTTGTAATTAGGATAATTTTCTTTTATCTGAATTCATGTATGGCGTTTTGTCTATCATCTTGTATGATGTTTATTAATATGGTTTTTGTTTTCTGTATGTTTTTCCATGAAATTGTGATAAATAGGGGATTTACTCAAAACCTAGTCAATGGAATTAATGAGAGATTAATGGCCAATTAATCTCTTCTATAATTATCCTCCATAATTTAGGAATTAGTGGTTACATGACAAAATTAAATATGGTCTTTTAATGCAATCAAATCTGCCACTTAAATAGGTAAAAGTTGTTACAAAACATTTAATGTAGTCAAACCTGCCACTTAAATGTTTGTAACCACCCATTTAATTCTAACCACTAAAAGAGTCAAGAAAAATAAGTGAGTTAATGGGTGTACACTCCGTACCTCCAAACCCATTTCCAACTATAATCTGATTCCCACAATTGCACTAAATTTTTAACAATCCTCCCCAATTTAGTACAATTCCTTTGCATAAAAAATTAAACATTAAACAAAACAAGTGCATAAATGAAAATGTCTTAAGGATTGAATTTTCATCTTAGTAAATTACACGTTCAAATATTCAAAAATCAGGGTGTTTTAAGAATTGAATCCTTCAACCCATTTGAATAATAGCTAAAGATAAAATACAGATAATTTTTCAAACACATAAGAAACTCCTAACACTATACAAGCCATGTGTCTATATCTAATTCATAAATATTGTAAGAGCCAAAGTCCATGCCCCCTGAAGCGGCAAAACCTCAACATTTACATAGGTGGTTTCTCTTTATTCATGCTCCTGCTAAGCATTTTTTCAAAAAAATTAACCATTAAGAAGTAAAGACTTCATCCTCCTTATCAGCAGGTTCAAGCACATCCTTGGGATGATATGTAAATACATGTGCTTCAATCCTCTTAACGTTTAGCTGTTCACATTGAACTCAGCTACCAAGTTTCCTTAGTAGGGAGTTGGGTGTCAGAGCATTTAGCGACTTAGTTGGACTTTAATCCCATCCCTTCCGCAGACTTTATAACCAAGTCTCTAGCCAGTCTCTTCGTCAAGTGATAAGCTAAGTTTTGTTGAGACATCACAAACTCTATAGATATCACCCCATTCATGATCAGCTCACGAATCATGTTATACCTGACACCTAAGTGTCTAGACTTTCCATTGTACATTTGGCTATAAGCCTTTGGTAATGTAGCAGCACTATCACAACAGATAGAAATAGGTGCTATAGGTTTGGACGACAATGGAATCTCAAGGAGCAAGTTTTTCAACCATTTAGCTTCCTTACCAACAACTGCTAGATCCACAAATTTAGATTCCATTGTTGAACCAGTGATGCAAGTTTTGTTTCTTTAAAGCCCAAGAAATTGCACCACCACCAAGTAGGAATACCCAGCCACACTAGTAGATGAATTGTCTTCAGTATTGCTAATCTATTTTGCATCAGTGTATCCTTCTAAAACCGAAAGATAACCAGTATATGTCAAACTATAGTCTATGGTTTTCTTTAAGTACTTTAGTACCCGCTGAATTGCTGGCCAGTGCTGAGTACTAGGATTACTAGTATACTTTTTCAATTTACCCATAGTAAATGTAATATCAGGCCTGATACAAGTTATGGCATACATCAAACAGCCAATCACCCTAGAATACTTAAGTTGAAATACAGCCTGGCCATTATTGGGCATCAGCTTCTCACTTGTATCCATAGGAGTACTTACTGGAGTGCAATCAAAGTAATTGAATTTCTTCAGTACCTTCTCAATATAATGAGACTAAAAAATTTCTATTCCATTACTTTCATCTGTTAGCAGGTTCCAAAAACAGTCAGTACAACAACTAACCAACACTAGTACAAAGAGCTATTTTGACCCATTTTACTTATGAGTGGTAAATAAAAAAGTAACTTTGAGAAAAAAAAAACGGTGCCTAGTACATAAAACCTACCTAATAAAATTATTTTGAACATTTGTACTCATAACTAACATTGTGACTAAATGATGGAGAGTACCAACAAAATTTTATATAATTATTTTTTCTTTAACAAGCCCCTTGGAACTGTTTTTCTGGCTACATCAACCTGTATAAAATGAGTCAGTTCAGGTTATTTTAAAAAGATATAAACATAGCTTAAAAAACACTTCCACATAATAATGGCTGCAAACGAAAAGCATACCTGCAACAATTCATCTCACATAGAAAATATTGGGAGGTACTGACCTTGTTTTGGCATCGCAAAATCGCTTATTGCTTTGGTTAGTCAAGTACATGAAATTAGTTATTTGAGAGCATATATGGAAAGTTCAAATACCCATCACTTTTGCTGAGTTTTCGTAAAGTTCAGATAGTCCCAAATTTGTATTCTTTGGTTTCTTATCTCAAAAACAATCAAAAGAGCACAAGAATAATTTAGGGTGTGTTTAGTTGGGGAAAAATATCCCATTTTTCTAGGAAATTTTTCATTTGAGAATGGAAAAACTGAAAACCTGTTTAGTCGCACTTTTTTTCAATATTTTTCAAAAAAAACAAAATTTTCATTTTCTAATTTTATATAGAAAAATAGAAAATCACATTTTACTATTCTCCATTTCTTCTAGAGGTGGCAATTTTAGACCCATTAGTCTTTGACTGATTTCGACCGATTTAGATCGATTTCGGCTGTTTCGACAGATTTCGACCGATTCCGTCTGTTTTCGACTCACTTCGACCGTTTTCGAACATTTTCGACCGATTTCGATCGATTTCGACCGTTTTCGACCCATTTTGTACGTTTTCGACCGATTTCGACCGATTTCGTGTGATTTCAACATATTTTGATAGTTTTCAACCGATTTTGACCGATTTCGACAGCTTTTAATAGAATTCGATCGTTTTCGACCGTTTTCGTTCGACTTAGACCGATTTTGACGTTGTCGATCGATTTGCCATTTTTTATCGATTTTGAACGTTTTTGACGATTGACCGTTTTCGATCATTTTCGTCCGTTTTTGACCGATTTCGATCGTTTCCGACCGTTTTTGACCGATTTTGACTGTTTTTGACCGTTTTCGACTAATTTCGACCGCTTTCGACAGAATTCGACCGTTTTCGACTGTTTTCGTCTGTTTTTGAACGTTTTTGACCGATTTCGATCGTTTCCGATCGTTTTTGACCGATTTCGAACGTTTTCGACAGATTTTGACTGTTTTCGACTGATTTAGACCGATTTCGACCGTGACAATATTGTATTATTATGGCAAGTAAAACTTCAGTAGAATTCAGCACCACATATTGGTTTGAGGGAAATTTGACCCGTGTGATATGGGACCTATTAAAAGAATGTACCCATTTTTAAAAGTTTATATAAAAAATGGGTCAAGTTTGTAATTTCTCTAAAAATTTCTAAAATGTTATGATTCATACACTAAACTAGATGAATAACTCTCCGTTCTTCGTCATCATAAAATTGCTTTAATTAATCGTCACGTGTTGATCCGTGTGAAATAAAAAATGGGTCCAGTTTGTAATTTCTCTAAAATTAGCAATTTGACCCGTGTGGAAAAAATTAATGTGTACCTCTGGCAGCTCCAGATTGCATTGCAGATGCTGCTGTTGACCCCCCCCATTGAGTACTACTGCAATACGCTGAGATGGCTTTTTTTCTCTCGACCTGTGATGATGAATTGATGTTGATCCACAAATCAGAAACATTTTGTGCATATTACACGTACCAGTGTTTTCTGTCACTTGTGGTTTTTCCTTCTGGATGGAAGCCTCTTCACTGCCTAAATAAAATGATCAGTTGGCATCGAACACTGTAACACCTTCTTCCGCGGCAGATGTTGACCTTGAAGCTCTAACTGGTCCAGATGGATATATTTTGGGTGGCAAAGGGGTGGGATTGAGCCAGCAAAAATCATTTGTTAGTGTTAGCATGTTCCAAAAACAGTGCAACTAACCAACACTAGTACAGATGGCTATTTCGACCCATTTTACTTATGATTGGTAAATAAAATAGTAACCATGAGACAAAAAATACGGTGCAGTACATAAAACCTCCCAAATCAAATTATTTGGAGCATTTGTATGCATAATTAACATACTGACTAATCTGACGAAAACGTAAAAAAGCGGACGAAAACATAAAAAATTTGACGAAAACGTAATGTTAATTGAGATTTATATATGTTCGGTAACGTTAATTTCGAGTATACTACAAATTAAATATATGCTTATAATGCGGTAATGTTAATTTCAAGTACATTGCAAATTAAATATATTCTTATGATTGTAGTTAGTTTTATTAATTTCATTTGTATTTTATTTTTTATTGTTTTTATAATCATATACAAAGAGCTAATATGAAAAGAAAAATGAGTGAAAATATATCAATCTAAACATCTTTTCACTTTTTTAAAAGAAAAATATAAGTCTCATCTAAACAAGTTTTCAAAATTCTCAACTCTTCTCTAGAGAAGAAAAACAATCCCTTTCTCTATGAATTTAGAAACAGAAAAATATACTGTAAAAAATTTTCCACAACTAAACACCACCTTAACTTTTTATAAAATTGAATCATACACCACTCGAAACCCTTATTGCTTCCAATCAAAAGAGGAGAAAGAATAGGAATAACATCAAAATAGTCACGTTAAGAAATCGAACAATCTTATTTAACCACACATAATCATAAAATTAAACCACAAGTACAAACATGCTTGACAACTTAACGTTTACTAATCTACCACATGCACCGCTCCTTGTTGCAGTTACATTCAACTTCACAATGCCAGCTTGGTATTCAACTTCAAAAAGACAAGAATAAAACTATTTTAGTGATGATTTATTGACTAACTCATGTAAAGTTACATTCTGCAAAAAGAGAGATCAGAGTACCTTATATATTTTGAAGCACATCGAGAATATGCTGCAATTCAATGACAACGATTTCTATTTTCATTCGTTGGGGCGGGGAATCCACAGAGCATGATACTCCAATCTTGATAGTTGCAGTCAAGCATTCTTCCACTTTCTTGGCATTCGCTTCCGTACTTTGCAACACAATTGCATCACCATCAATAACATCAACTACATGATCTGGTAATGCCATGTAAGCAAATTTATGAAGGCTAAGGCCATCGTTGAACATGTCGTCTGTAGGCTTTTTCCCGGTCATCATCTCTAGTAATAATATTCCAAAACTGTAGACGTCCCCACTACTTGTCATCTCACTCCCGATACCATACTCTACAACTTAAAATGATTAGTTAATTTACAAAACTGTAACCAACAAGTATAAATATAAGCATCATGGAATACAAGAATCATGTATTACCTGGAGGTGCATAACCAATTGTTCCTTTAACCCCAGTTGAGCTGTTTTGGTTTAAGTCTGCACCAAGTAGTCGAGCTAAACCAAAGTCTCCAACATGAGCCACCATATCATCGTCAAGTAGAATGTTGCTAGGCTTCAAGTCACCGTGAACGATCGTTGTTTGGCAGCGATTGTGAAGATAAACAAGAGCGTGGCAACAAACTCTGAGAATATTATATTTCTTTAAAAGGTTGAGTTTCGATATATTTGCACTTGAATGAAGCCACTCATGCACGCTTCCATTGGGCATAAACTAGTAAACAATAGCTTTAAAGTCATTGCCTTGAAAATCTACACTCGAACATGAAGTTACTATCTTCAACAGATTACGTTGTCGAATATTCCGCCATGCTTCACATTCTGCCAGAAAACTTTTGAGAGCTCCTCGATGAAGATGTAGAACTTTGACTGCAACAAATCTATCATCGTCACAATCAAGGATTCCTTTATAAACAGAGCTGAACCCACCCTTGCCAATCAAATTTTCTGTAGAGAAACCATCCGTAGCCTTGAGAAGCTCATTGTATGAAACTTTCAAGAACCGTTCATTTCCTGAAGATTGAGAAGGTTGACTGTTGCGTTTCTTCTTGCACAATAGATACACACAACATAATACGATGAGCAACATCGGTGCAATCACAATGACAAATATGAAGAAAGGAAACCTTTTTTTCTTAATACCCTTTTCCTTGCATTTATGTAACCCAAGTGTAACCAAACCACCACAGAGCCTATTGTTCCCTAAAACCGAAAATGCACTTGCATTGGCAAACACTCCTGCAACCGGTACTTCACCCTCAAAGTCATTAAAGGATATATTCAAAAATTCTATGAATTTCCATTTGTCTAAGAATTGGGGAATTTTGCCTGATAAATTATTTTGAGAAATGTCGAGTACCTCCAATGCTCTCAATGAACTTAGTGAAGATGGTATTATGCCTTGAAATATGTTGCCACTAAGGTATAACTCTGTAAGGCTAATGCATTCACCAAGGCCACTAGTAATGGTACCTGATAAATTATTGTAAGATAAATCGAGATAGCTCATCTTGAGGTCTTTAATCTCTGGTGGAATTGTACCGGACAGGCTGTTGTGTGCAAGAGTTAAAAATCTAGTTAGTGATGGAAGTTGAAGAAGTTGCTTGGGTATTGTTCCACTAAGTCTATTGTCTGCAAGGTTTAAAAGAATAAGCTCTTTACAATTTCCAAGGCTTGATGGAATATGGCCTTCTAATTTGTTGGAATATAAATAAAGTTCAGTCAACAATGATAATTTTCCGATGACGTCAGGGATAGGCCCAGAAAATTGATTGCTATTTAGACCAAGAAATTGTAGCTGTTGAAGATTACCAATGGTAGTGGGGATTTTCCTTTGAATTTATTAGCTCTTAGATCTAAAGTGGTCAAACCAACTAGACTACCTATACTTGAAGGGAGGCTTCCAAAACTACTAATCTAAAGTGGTCAGAAAGATTACCTATTGATATCGGAAGTGTTCCTACAAAGTTGCAATAATAAAGCTCCAAAACTACTAATCTAGTGCAGTTTTTCAAAGAATCAATAAAACTCATGTCATCAGCTTCTCCGCGTCCATGGAAGTTGTTATCCTGTAATCTAATTTGATTAATATCTCTTAGTTTTGAAAAATCAATTGTCAACTTCCCACTAAAACTGTTGTCCCTCATTTCAAGAATTACTAATTTAGAACAATTAGAAATAGAAGGTGGAAGAACTCCAGTCAGTTCGTTATCCCTAAACTGAAGGTCCTCGAGATTTGGGAGCTGACTACCAATTTCTGAAGGAAGACTACCGGTGAGGTGATTAACAGCTACAGAAAAATTAACTAGGAGTGAGAGGTTGAAAATGGAACGAGGGATGCTTCCATATAAGTTGCAGCCACCAGAGTAAAATGTAGTCAAGCTTTTCCAAAGACCCAAGGTATCTGGAATGCTCCCACCCAACGGGTTACCTGCAGCAGAGAACACTTCCATTGATGTGATATTCCCCAAGAAATGTGGGATTCCACCTGTTAACTTATTTTGCTGAATTAGAAGAAGATAAAGTTTTGAGAGTAAACTCATTTCCTTGGGTATGCTTCCAACTAGTTTATTTCGACCGAGGTGAAGCTCTTTGAGGTTAGAACAACCAGACAAGTTAGTCGGAATGACTCCACTGAACTTGTTTGCACCAAGATGAAGACGACGTAGCCTAGATAGACGACCAAGTTCATGAGGAATGGTTCCTTGAAAGTTGTTGTTCGGGAGATAAAGCTCACGGAGGAAGCTGAGGTTTCCTACACGAGGAGACAACGTGCCTTCTAAGCCTTGCGAATCCAGCCATAAAACAGTCACTCGTTTGTGCCGCTTTCCACATGAAATACCACTCCATTCACAGAAATGAAAGGAATAGTTCCACAAGGCTAGAACGTTGTATGGATCATGAGTGATCTTTGACTTAAGTGACAACAATGCGTCATAATCAGTCTCATTACCACCATTGAAAGCAGAGACAGTGGCGGAAGAAAGACATATTATTGCGAGACAATAAAAGAGAAAAGAAATACGAGAACAAGCTGATAAGGAAATTATTGCTTGAAGGGACTTCATTTTTGGAAATTTACTTAATATCATAACAAGAAGCATTAGCCTTTTATCCTCAGCTTGAGCAAGAAAATTTGATGGACAATAACTAATTTCTATGTATAATCATATCACGAATGACTTTAAAGAAGACTGCACTTATATTGCATTATAACAATAGCGCGACTAGGTTCCAATACCTATTGTGTGACATCCACTAATTACTTGACTAATACTCCCTCCGTCCCAAAATTATTGTCCCCCGACAAAAAACACACAGTTTAAGAAAAGTGTATTTATTACTGCTTTCTCTTTCTTACTTTTTGACAGAAAGACAGTTTTACCCTTAGCTAATTAATTAAAGTCTTCTTTAAAGTTTGTAATAATAATTTCAAACAAGGGTAATATAGTAAACTTGATCAAACTTCCCTATCTATTTTTAGTAGTGGACAATTAAATTGGGACATCCCAAAAAGGAAACGTGGACAATAAAAATGGGACGGAGGGAGTAGTAAATAAGTTGTATGTATAATCATATCATAAAAGACTTTGAAGAAAACTTGTGAGTGGGAAGACTAGACTTATATTGCATTATAACTTTAATCATGTTATCCAATTGAATAGCATCACCTACTATTAGGATGCTACTTGTAAACATTTAATCATATATTCATGCATTTTGGTACAGAACTTCTATACTAGAAGCAATTATTTAACGTCAAAAATGCTGCATTTTCTACTTACGATCGAGCACATTTATATAACTTGTTCGAAGTAGTAGAGAAAATAAAAGCAGCTCTTATTAAACAATGGAAGAAACTTACCAAAGAAACAATAATCTGCCAATTAAGTTGTCTTGTTTTGTGTTTGATTAGATGCGTCCGTGACTGTAAAACCTCAACTGGTCAGGTCATTTTTTAATAAATTTTACACATTTAGGTTATGTTTTTTGGATTGAACAAGGGATTTGTGTTCATGTTTTTGGATCGAGCACATTTACACATGGAGTGGGTAATGTTGTTCTTGTTGCGTTTAATATCAAATCTATTAATAATGGTAAAACCAGGTTTTTTGCTTAAGTCATTTTCAGTAACAAATATATGAGCTTGAAAAAAAGACTGCAAGTTTCTATGCGAATCTTATTTTGCGTTGATTTTGAAAGTGCAAGAATTTTTTCCTCTGCGTTTGAAGATGGAGATGTTACTAACTTTTTTTTTTCAAACCACGAATTACCTTGGTTCTTAGATTCAAGTGATAGATGGTGTTATTCATTAATTTTGAAAGTATTGTTGTAGAGAAATCCCGCATATATAAAGAGATGAGATCCTCAAAAAGCAAGGGCAAAAAAAAGATCAAATTACTTGATCTTGGCCATCCATTTCATTCACATCCAATGGCCGTCAAAGAATCTATACTACTTTATAAAGCATTTAGTCAATTTCTAAAATTAGAAGTCTTAAAAATTAAGTAAAAAAAATTACTAATTATAGAATCTGAAAAAAATTATTACATTAATATAAATGTTTTAAAATTTGTAACTTTGTAACACTCCAATATTCATATCCATTTAAATGTCTTTATAAGCCATTCAATATTGTAACAATCTTTAAAATATTTATTTGTAACAAAAAATTACACATCATAATTAACGTGTTTATTCCGTACAGCCATGGCACCGGATATAAAACTCTCCAATTTAAATAAACAATTTCCTACCATTTTCGTCTTTCTTCTCTTAAAACTCTAATACACACACTTCTTATCTAGTGTCACACTCGCCTAGGCGGAAACACGAGGGTAACTTCATTGGATATCATCACAAAACAATGGTGGTCAAACATAGAGAGAACTAATGAAATAGATAACAAATCGAGACTCAATGGTGTCATGACATTATCTAACCACAAGATAAAAGAGGGGGGGGTCTTGCATTACGATAGCAAAGTCATACCACAAGGAAACATAATCCAAAAGTCTAAACATCCAATGAACAATCGAATAGCAAACAATTCAAAGGACATAAATAAAATCTCTAGGAGAATGACTCTGCATGCAAGCCTACGGTCTCACTAGCCACTCTTCCTAACATCAACATCCTCAACATGATTACCTGAAAATGATGCTTTAAAACGTCAACATAAAGTTGGTGAGAGTCATAGGTTTAAGACATGATAATCAAATCCAACTGTAAATTACTGTGATAATAAAAAAAACATTGCAGGACAATAAATGAACTATCATACAGGCCTAACTTGGCAAAATCTAATCAATCACACGAATACCCAGCAAACGGACTAAGGAGTCTCATATCGTACCAAGGTCATGTGGTTACCCCCTTAGACCAAGGCCATGGTTACTCTCAAATTAACCTCCGGCTGCTAGGCCACAGTATCATCCACTAAATAGGCCATGGGGATTACCCGTAGGTGATCCCCCTGACTTAGTTCACAATTCTTAATATCACAGCACAAAACATGTAGCACACAAACATATAATAGTCACGTATAGTCCATGCATCTTTGACAACACATTATCACAGTAATCAAAACATTTCCAAACACTTTGCATCATTTCCACCCTAATAAATCATAAGAAAAGAGGGGCTATGAAACTCACCTGGATACTCAAACGCATCTTCAAAATCTCTACACGCAACTATACAAATAAATAAAACGGTTTACACGCGACCAATGCTAAAAGCTTGTCCATGTACTCCACATATGATGGATGTATAAGGGTTTAGTTAACCATCATGGGTCACCCCGACTCCATGCCCAACCTTAACCATCTTATTAACACCTTTACACTAGCTATTTCAATTAACTCAATTTGCAGAAAATTTTAGTTGTCTCTTTACGTACCCAAAACCCTTACTTAATGACCTTCATTAATTTATAACAAAAAATCAACAGGTTCCATTATTAGTATTAAACTACCTTGTGATTCCCAAGTATTACTTACATGTATAACTACCTCAAATAAAATCAAACTTCAAAACTGTCCTAATTCGGATCTGATTGCACACCAAAATGTATCACTCTAACTACCATACTTAGACATGCTTTCAGAGGCTAATTTTTACAGGATTATCCATAGACATATGGAACTTAACTACTGTAGAAGGGCTAAGCTTAATTCCACTTTTAAGTATAGGTTTTACCCTCCTAAACATGACCTAAGTCTGACCCGTATTTACTGATCTGACAACTTTTAGTGTAACCAACATTTGAATGACTTCCCGACCTTAAAAACTTTCGAGGCCGGATTTTGTGGAAAGTAGACTCTTTTGGGAATTATTAAGAGGTCAAGGGTAACTTATCAATATACGTTTTTATCATCTTGATATCAGTCGTTGACCAACCCACCTTTCATTTCTAAAATGCTACATTTTCACATAAAAGCAAATCTAACATAACCAATTGCCAAGAACCATGACCCTAATCAAGCCCTTATTCATTCTTTCTTCATTAAATATCATTCATATTATGACTTTTATTGAAAACCATAGAATTCCTCCAGCATAAGAATGTTTTTTAACCCAATTGGGGGGTTCATGCATTATTTAAAACTAGGTGAACCACTTACCTTGATGATTAGCACCTAAACCTCTAACTCTGTGAATGTTCTTGGATCCACAAGTGTAAATCAACTTCGTAGGTTTTGAGGAGAGGGGGAGATCGAATCGACATCATTCTAGAGGGAAAAAAAGAATGGGCCAAGTTTGGGTTTTAATCTAAATCCTACAAAGTCCTAGTCCAATTCTAACTTAGTTTAGTAAAAAAAAATTTTTTTTTTTCCTTTCTTTTAACCTAAATAAAACGGCGCACCTACAATATATATAATATGATTATATTTTTAGTAAATTTTTATTAACTAATTTACTTCATTTCTTGTTTTTTTAAAAAACCCTAAGCTAATTCTTGATTAAACCTTTTTATCTTAAACGCTATTACTAAAACGTTCTAAATATTCTTTCCTTTCACCAAACCACTTTCTATTTTTAAAAAGTTTGCTACAAACTTTTATATTTCACTCACTTATTTCATTTCTAAAATGCCGCATTTCCCATAAACGCTTAACACTTAATCATCCAACTATTGACGTAGCATTACATGCAATACGCCATTCCTTTCCATTATCACTAAACGTGAACAAATGGAATACTTAACACCAAACTCAAACACACTCAAAATGAGATGCCCATACCCCTCAAAATGATATCAAGCACATAATTAACTCACTTAGCACACATAAAATCACATAGCACAACACATTATACCACATAAAATAAACCCTTAGCTATATCTAAAGATATAAACTAACCTGCTCAGATCACGGTTGTAACATCTAGCAATCTGATCCGCCGCCACCACTGCCAACATGTGTTGATAAGATGGTTTTGACGAGTTGTTTTGTGGGGTCTAACCCCGGTGGTTGATACCCATAGGCTCGGGTAAAAAGATAGAACTCGTTGCGTGTGCTCGTGTTATTGTTGTAACCTTACAAGCTATGTGTAGTTTGGGTGATTCATCATTTTAGAAGCACCTTGCTAGCTATTTGCCTATTTCCCTCTGCTTTGCAAGCTTGATAAGGTCTGAGCACGACTCCAGTGATGTTCAAGTGACTCCCAGTGAAATGCTTGGCTCTTCAGTGGGACCTGTTCTGCTCCACTCATGTTGATACAATATCTTCAAACCGTGTGTAGTATTGTTATTCTTGTCACTTCTTTTATAATTGTCGAAAATAGCTCATAGTTGGCGCGTTCATGTTGATACATCATTTTGTAAGAATTGTATTTGTTGGCACGTTCGGTACGAATTATGTTTGGCCTTAAGTTTAGCAGTTAACTTCGCAATCCTGCAATTATTTGTATTTGAAGATGTTTTTCAAGTTTTCTATTAAATTTAGGGTAAACTCTATAAATACCTAATGTATTCACCAAACTAAATGAACTCGATATGATTTTTTATGCTTTCTGGTTATGGTGAAGAGATGAGGAAGAGAAAGGGTTTGGGAGGATGGTGGTGGGCCGGTGGAGTATGGCTGTATGGGAGAATGAGGGTTCGTTTAAATATAGATCGCTCAATTTATATTAGTAAAGTTTGTATATCTGGTCTACAAAACAATGTTCTGGTTTTGTTAACAAAGGCACAACTAACATCACTTTGTACCCATGTTATATACACACAATCAATCCTTTGTCTGCAAAAAAAAACAATCAATCTATATTTTCGCTTTATGTCATTTGTATGGAGTGTTGTTGTCAAAGACCCTTAAAATATGAAGGGTCTTAAAGATTAAAGGGTTCACCTAATTAAAAAATAATTTTAAGGAAGGAAGGGTTTACTTAATTTAAAAAGGGTCACGAATAAGATGAAATGATGGATTTGGGTTAGAAGAAAGATGTCAAGTTCTTTTAAGGATGAAGAAGGTTTTACGATAAAGAGGCTTATTTAACTTAAAAAAAAGAGTTTTTAGTTGACTTTTGTGATCTTAAAATAAGCATAGGTACTTACAATTATATTTTAGAAGTCTTAAAATTTTTAAGCGACCAAAATATTTTTTGTTTGGGAAAGATATAAATTCATTAGTCAATGTTTACCATAAACATTTTAAAATTTACATCAGATTTAATGTATACGTTTTTTAAATAGCACGCGTTAATAATAGCTCATTTAAAAGAGTTTGTAACTCCTTGTCAAAAGGAGTTACGAGCATTAATCGGACAATTAATCTCATAACCTTCTCTATGAATTCATAGTGGTTACATGACCATAAAAAAAGTTGAAGGTCAAGGTGGTTACAAACATTTAATGTTGAAACCGCTTATTTAATAGTATGTATCGCTACTGCTTTATATAAAAAAAGTTGATTTGTGAATTATATATATACATGATTGACATTGATAATCTATTTCAAAATTTTAATCTAAAAATTTATAACTTCAATAGGTTCTAACATTATGGCTTACATCATTCGATAAGTCAAATCTTCATCAATCGTTAAGGTAAAAATATATTTTTTTGTAAACAATTATGTTCTTAATTATTTTAGTCGATTATTACATTGTTAACGAGTTTTATTTTTCAATATCTATTTACTTTTCATTTGTATTGACGTTTTTCTTTGTTTAGCCCTAATATATTGGTGATTATCTGGGATTACATTTATCATGTATAGTTCCTGGTCGGGTTAGTTTAGCTAGTAAAGCCCGGGACTATAAATACCCCCTCCATACTTCCATGGAGGGGTGAAGCTCACTTTTGTAAGGTGAAAGTGTGTGTGTTTTCTCTCAAGCACACACCTCTTCCCATCTCATTTCCCTTTTCTCTCTATAATGAATAAATTCCTCTTTTATTTTACCAAGCCTCCGGATCCATGTTATTAAGGTGAACTTATTCTAACAATTAGTATCAGAGCATAGGGGGAATCCGTGTTGTTTACCAACTAATTTCGTGGTTAAATAAGCTCAAAATTCGTGGCTTATTTTAAGCCAAAAAGGCCACGGCTCGAATTTTTATGGGCTTATTGGGTTGTTAATCTTGTTCTCTCCTTGATCTACATGTTAAACAGGTTAGATTGTAACAATTTCAAGTGTTGCATAAGCATCAAGTTCGAATTATAAGCTTATAAAGTTTGGTGTTCTTCGTGGAGGGTTGCTTCGTTTTTTATGATCCACGAAGAAATACATATAATTGAATGGTTAATCTTCATATACAATCATAGTATTACATGTTATATCCCATTTTAGTGGATAAAAAGCTTATTTGGGGGTTATGCAAAATTCGAACTTGGTGTTCTTCATGGCGGTTTGACAAGAATAGGGGACAAGATCCACCTTTTAAGGAAAAGTCAGGCGGCGGTTTGACTAGTCAAAGGCGGGTTGATTAAAATAATCAAAATATAGCCGGCGGTTTGCCATTTGGTGGCGGTTTGCCATTTGGTGGCGGTTTGAATAGGTACCACGGCGGTTTGATTATTTTAATGAGCGCAAAATGTTTGTTACTCTGGCCCAAATTTAACATATCCATGGCGGGTTGACAAAGTTCTAGGCGGCGGTTTGCCCTAGACGGCGGTTTGCCTTGGTGGCGGTTTGATATTAAGTACAGTCGGCGGGTTGGTTAAAGACAACGGCGGTTTGATTATTATAATTAGGCAGCGGTTTGGTCTAATATAGGCGGCGGTTTGATATCAAACTGGTGGCGGTTTGGTGTAATAATGGTGGCGGTTTGCCATAGATGGCGGGTTGCAAAGGAGGCGGTTTGCACATAGAAAACCTAGTTTTGACTACCTAATTTCCTGAATTTTTTTTCGACCTTACCGCGAAGGTCGATCCGCGCATCAGGTGGGCATGTGACCAACTTTGGGCATGTGACCATATTTGGGAATATTATAATCAAAACAAGGACAACAAACAAACACCACAATCAACCATAACAACATACCACACAAACAACAACACTTAATCCCAAAACGATCCTGAAAAGATTCACTTAAAACGGAAAAAAAGGCTAGAGGACTGGTAATGATGACAATGTGATCACACGAAGTTGGTTTGGTTTTCCCTTATTTGCGATTGAAGTTGAATTTCACAAAGGAGTCTTACTTATTTCATCTCGTGACTTTCTTCTATTTTATATCGATTGTTGACTGGCTTGAACGTATACAGTTATGTTTAAGTCTTGTTTATCTAGTTTGCAGAGGTCAAGGGGGGGTTGGATGAAGACCTGGATTTCTATCACATTTAAAGGGTTAAATTATAGTGCTCAGTGTCACACGCAGATGTCATTGTGGATAATTTCAAGAGGTGTTGTACTTCTTATACTTTTGATGGAGTATAAGGTACTTAGAGATTCTCTTATGCCCGTTTCTTCAATCTATTAGTTGTGCAGCTTAAGTAACAAATTTGGTGGATTTTACTTCAGTTTCAAGTTTGGTATATCGAGTTAACTTCACCAAGTGATCACAGCAATAGCCGAAAGAATACGAGGTTGGTAAGTTAGCCAGAGAGTATAAAGGTTGAGATGTAATCAGCACTTCTCACGGGCATTTTTATGCTATTCCAAGACAACGATCTTCACAGTCTAAAGCAAATTCTTCAAAGTTCTTCGATGACTTTTCATTCACAAGGCTCTTGATTATACCAAGGTGTTCTTGATTCTTGCTTCATATCCTCTACGGTTTGTGAAGTCAAGAGGGTAATGATTCTTTTGTATATCAAGATTTGTGCTTATGACAAGAAATTCTTAAGTAGATGGACGTACACGACAATGATGCTTCCGAGAGTTCGCAACCATCATGGGCGGAAAATTGGTGTACATCTGGGGACTTAATTGACTTAGATGTTACCATATCAACTTCCAGGGGGAAGTTTGTCTAGCCCTAAAAAATGTTTGTTGGTTTGGAAGTAATATGCAAATGTGAGAAGAACAGAAAAAAAAAATTGCTGATTTTCTCGCATACACCCCGAACGTATATTCACACAGCCCTAAATGACAAGATAGCAGTGGTCGTTAGTGTGGTTTGACTTTCTACCAAAATTCCGATGGGTTGGCCGTTAATGACAGGTAGAAGATTGTTCAAGCTACATCAAAGTTTTAGAATCTGCTTAAGATAGGGATGGTTGTTTTGGGGAAGCAGTTTTAGAAATACTTCGCAAAAAAGGAGTCTATGAAGAAAGCTTTTCAAGACATGCTGCATGGATTGGGGGGAAGTTAATCCAACTTATGCATACTAAAATGGTTCAAGAATAAGTAAAGATAATGAAGATCCAAGCTGGAATACAAGTTTTACGTACGAGGAGAATCAGTAGACAACTTCAGCTGTGGAAGCGCTTTGGGAAGACTATATTACGTTGTTATTTTGTACTTGGTAGGTAACATTGTAAGTAATTCCGTATGTCCAACAGATTGGGGGAGATTGTTAGCCCTAAAATATGATGACTTATCTGGAATTACATTTATCATTTATAGTCCTGTCGGGTTAGTTTAGCTAGTAAAGCCCGAGACTATAAATACCCCCTCCATACTTCCATGGAGGGGTGAAGCTCACTTTTGTAAGGTGAAAGTGTGTGTGTTTTCTCTCAAGCACACACCTCTTCCCATCTCATTTCCCTTTTCTCTTTATAATGAATAAATTCCTCTTTCATTTTACCAAGCCTCCGGATCCGTGTTATTAAGGTGAACTTATTCTAACAATCTTTAATTTATGTCTTTAACTACTTATGTTACTCTCTTTAATTTGAACCTTATATTATCTGGATGTGAAATAGTTGCATCAGTATGGTTAATAGTTATTTTAATTAAAATTTGTCTTATTTTGTAAAGTTATTTTGAAAAAATATATAAATGAACTACGTTGCTCGCCACTATATTTCAGGTTTCCCCTACGGCATTCCCGCCGCCGCATGCCCGTGTTTACCGGATAGTAACCTAATAAAACGCTATTACATTTTTCATAACCCATCTTTATTAAACTCAAAACATTTAACTAGAATACACAATTATAATTATTTGTATGAATTAAAATAAAAAATATATATTTTCATGTTTATAAGAAAACATTGATCTTGACAAAGTAATGTGAAATCACATTTGTTTGCTATAAATAGACTCATTCTTTATGAAACTCCAAACATGTACATAATAACTAGTTCGTTACCGCGCTTAGCGGCGGCGATTAAATGCTAATACCAACTCGATGCAATTCACTAACCGCTTAAGAATTCGTTTGTTTGGGTTTACGTAGCTTTCCCGGCAAATCCATATTACATCATTCTCGCTGTATTTAAGACTCACACACTCTTTGCTCATCAATTATTGTCTCCAAAAGTATAGATCTTTTACGATTCCAAGGTTTATATTCAATTTAAAGTTAAAGTTGTTAAATAATATTCAAATAAACCAACTCTAAAAATTTGATATAATTCTTATATTTATAAAAAAATATATCAATGGATGTTGAATTAAAGATCACGGAAATTTTTAAAATTACGGTGAAATTAGATCATAAAAACAAATAAATAGATAATATCAAGAGATGTCTAAAGTGAAAATAAAATGTTGATATTTTTATTTCAAAAGTGATACATTTTCTCTCTTTGTTGTGATTTTCTAATATAAGATAGTTGGTCAAGATTGCACCTCCTTATTTAATTTTTGATGAGGTCCCACATTGTAAATGCTTTTTATACATAGGATAGTTACGCAATATCATATTATTTGTTCATATAATTTAAAATAAAAACATCTATTTACATTTTCCTAAAAAAAACATTAAATCTTGACAAATAATGTATATTTGTTTGCTGTAAAAAGACCCATCTTTATTAAACTCAAAACCTTTAACTAAAATACACAACTATAATTATTTGTCATAAAATAAAATAAAAAAGCTATTTACATTTTCATAAGAAAACATTGAATCTGACTTAGTTGTGTGAAAACTATTTGTTTGCGATAAAACGGACCCTTCTTTTATTTAAACTCTCCGAACTTACCCAACATCTAATCCAAATGACATGGAGGGACACATGAACATCAACAACATATTTTGTCATAAAAAAAACCCTCAAACCCAAATTTCATATAAATTGTGACACATCACTTTTAATCCCTGAAACCCCAAAAACCAGAATAAAAATGGCAACAAAGAAAGTATGTGAAAGGGTTAGAAAGAGTATGATAGAAGAGGTACATAAATATGGTGATATGAAACAAACAGGAGTGAGTTTAAGGTACATGTTGGAATTTGGTTCAGTTCCATCAGATAGAAACATGATCATTGCTGCTCAGTTTCTTCATAAAGAGCTTCCTATTAGAATTGCTAGACGTGCTGTTGAGCTTATTCTTCCTTTTTGGTTTGTCTTCATGAACATTGCTGTTCTTAAAGTTAAGTATGTCACTTTTTTTCATGATTTTGTGGAATTTGGTTTTATGGGTTTTGTTTGGATTAGTTTTTGTGATGTGGGTTTGTTTTTTCTTTCCAGATATGGGAATTTTTGTATGTTTAAGGAACATGCAATCATATGTGATTTAGGGGTGTTTGGGGTTACTTGTTAAAGTTCGTTTGTTGTTTAGTTGATCTATTTGATGGTGTAAAAAACCAGGTTTTGATTATCATTTGAGGGTCTATGACAAATGTTGTGTCTATATTGAACTTTTGGCCTCAAATGAATATTCAAAACTGGTTATTTCACCATCAAATAATCAACTAAACATACAAACAACTTTAACAAGTAACCCCAAACACCCTACAATCACATCTATGATTGCATGTTCACTTAAACATACAAAAATCCCATATCTGAAAGAAAAAAACAATCCCACATCACAAATAATATCCCAAACAAAACCACATAAAAACCAAATTCACAAAATCATGAAAAAAAGTGAGATACTTACTTTTAGAACAGCAGGTTTAATGGAGGGACAAACCAAAAGGAAGAGATTGAAGCTAAAAGCAACGTCTAGAATTCTAATAGGAAGCTCTTTATGAGAAATCTGAGAAGCAATGTTCCTGTTTCTAATCTGATGGTACTGATCCAAATTCCATACCATGTTACCTTAAACTCACTCCTTGTTTGTTTCATATCTTCCATATTTATGTACCTTTCTATCTTTACTCTTTCTAACCCCTTTCAAATTACTTTCTTTGGTGCCATTTTTATTTCTGGTTTTGGGGTTTCAGGGATTAAAAGTGATGTGTCACAATTTATATGAAATTTGGGTTTGAGGGTTTTTTTTATGACAAATGTTGTTGATGTTCATGTGTCCCTCCATGTCATTTGATGAGGATGTGGGTTATGTTTGGAGAGTTTTAATATAGAATGGGTCGTTTTTATAGGCAATCAATATATGTTTTCACCTATTAGTCAGATTAAATGTTTCTTATTGTAAAATGTAAATAGCTGTTCATAAGTTTATTTTACGAAAAAAAATTTTGTTGTTTGTATTTTAGTTAAAGGGTTTTTGAGTTTAATAAAGATGGGTCTTTTTACAGCAAACAATTATACATTATTTGGTCAAGATTTAATGTTTTTTTTTAGGAAATGTAAATAGATGTTTTTATTTTATTACGATGACAAATAAATTTTAGTTGCTGTATCTATACTATATATAAAGCAATTTACAATGTGGGTCTCATCAAAATATTAAAGTTAAGGACTGGTTGAATCTTGGACCATCTATCTTATTTTAGAAAATCACATCTTAGAGTGAAAATATGTCACTTTTTGAATTAAAATATCATTTTATTTTCAAGTTGACTATCTTTTTATCTATTATTTTTTTTTTTATGATTCTAATTTCACCGTATTTTTAAAAATTCGGTGTGATCTTTAATTCAACATCCACTTTTGATTTATTTTTTAATATTTTTAGTTTTTCCATTTTTAGTTGGTTTATTTTGAATGTTTTTAACAACTTTAACTTTAATTTGAATTTATAAACTTGATTGTTAAATGATATTTAATTTTGGAGACTAATGTTGGATGGTGCAGAGAGTGTGTTGAGTCTTTATACAAGCGAGGGGAATGATGTGAATATGATGTTGCGGGGGGAAAGCTATCGAAAAAACCCAATCAAACGAATTTTTAATGCGGGTGCGTGGGGTAGTGAATTTGCAGGAGCGGAGTTGGTTAATTAGCAATTTTTATCGAGGCTTATGCCGAGGGTGCTATCAAATAGTTTATTAAATGTTTGGAGTTTAATAAAGATGAGTCTTTTTATAGCAAACAAATGTGTTTCACATTACTTGTCAAGATTCAATGTTTTCTTATAAACATGTAAATATATATTTTTTTTTTATTTTATTCTTATGGACAAATATGTATAATTGTGGTTTTATAGTTAAATGTTTTGAGTTTAATAAAGATGGGTTATGAAAATGTAAATAGCTTTTTTAGGTTACTAGCCGGGTACTCGGGCAATGGGGCGGCGGGTACCCGGTAACTAAATATAGTGGCGAGCAAACGTTGTTCATTTTGCCATGCAAGCTTCTTTTAACATTTCAATAGACATTTATAAGTTATAATAAACTAAAATATGAAGATTTAATGCAACGCAAGTTTAAAATAACGATTCGTTAAGCTAGGAAGCAAAACGGGTCAAATTAGGGTTTTAAAACGTAAACGCGCGGGTTTTAAGCTCAAATTCTTTCATGACTTATCAAAGCACTTATTTTAATGTTAGTTAAGCTTATTGGGATAGATTATAACAATAGTTTACAAGTTTAGTTTATAGATTAAGCAAAAACATAAAATTAGGGTTTCGGGTGTACGGTTTTGGATCAAAACAGAAAATGAGCATGAATTGAGTTATGAAACTTTAACAAGAGTATATTTAGGATCATATGAACATTATAAGAGTGTAGAAGTAGAAGTAGAACATCTAGAACCTGGGTTTGAGCTTAAAGCTTGGAAACGGGTCAAAATCGGGACTTTTAGCTTCGTACGCCTAGAATAACGACTCCCGGGCTTCTTTTCTTGGTTTCTTTTGCTTCACTTCTGTTCTTGGGACTTCTTAAGATCTCTTAGAATTCATATTGAGCAAAGGATTGCTGCTATGATGGGTTATAGAGGAGGAAGTGGGGGATGAGTAGAAATGAAAGGTTTATGGTTCTATTTATAGGCGAATGAACCCTTAAGGGCCAAGATTTCTTATGATCTGAGCTAGGACACATGTTACATCTATAGGGTGATTAGGAGAAGCTATAGAGTGAGTTGTATAAGCTAGAAACTAGCTTTGATGTGTTGGAAGTGTGTTTGTATGCCACGGCTTGGATAAGGAAAAAGAAAGGCCATGTGCCAATCTTGGTGGCTAAGATATCATATAGAGGTGCTTGTAAGCTGGTTATATATGAAGGAGGTGTGTTATGGAGGTGCTTGTTTGCAATAGAATGTTTTAAAATAGGTCATTTTGCAAGAAAAGGGTTCATGGGTTCAATTAGGGCTCATTAGGGTTTTGAAGCTTGCATTTCGTGTATAATAGAAGGATAATGATAGATATATGTTCACAAGACTTGTATTAAGGATTTATAACAAGAAATGATAGGTGGTTTGGGTTTAAAATAGGCAAAAACGAGTAAACGGGTCCAAAGTTCCAAATAGGGCACAATTAGGGTTTCTTGGATTTAATTTGTATATAGTTGAAGTAAAATGATGAAATGATGATTGTATATGATTGCGAATGTTTTAAATTAAGCTATTACAACTTATTTGAGTATTGGTTTAGGTTTACAATGGATAAAAATGAAGAAACGGGTCATGGTTTAGTATTTTGCTTGAGTTAGGGTTTCTGACTTTTGTATTAGGGTTTTGAGTGTAAAAATGTGTATGAAAGTTTATGAATAGAATAATTAGGGTTTACACATTGTATATTGAGTGTAGTAGCTTGTACAAAAGTGGTGGTGAAGAAATTGGAGGTAAAACGGCTATTTTAGAGATCATGCTTAATGATTTGTATATTGAGCTTATAAGGACTTGTACTTTGATTTGGAGGGAGTTTGTATTCCAAATGAGATGTTATGTTATTTGTATATATGCTTTAGTAGCTTGTACATTCACTTTAGATATTAACCTTTTATGGAATTTAGGGTTTAGAGGTATGTGATAACGGTTTAAAGCCCGTTTTGATATAACGTTGTGAATGGTACATTATAGGAATAATGTACTTTGTAAAAAAGAATATGATGATATTTATTTGACATGTTATGATGTTTGCTTGACATATATGAAGATAGGATGACATAGGTAGGTTGCGTGAGCTCGTCTACTTTAGTTATGTAAGTTACATGACATACTGAGATATTGACAATGCAAGTACTGTAATAAAGCGAAAAATTTCCCCGTATAATTGTGATCATAGCAAAATAGGTTGATGAAAATTCTTGGGTTGTTATATCAATTTTCTCCTAAAGAATTGAATCAAATCCGAGTTAATGATATTGCTCGGATATTGGTTGGTTCTAAAGAAATTAACTTTCTTTTTAAAGTTAATTTTCTTACTTTGTTTACTAACACAATGTGTAAGGTTGATGGGTTGAAAGGAGAGATTTGTCTGGATGTTGTTAAACGCCTTCGGGAAAATACAGTGATTTCTCAGATTGATTGGTGTGGATATGTTTATGACTGTCTTCGAGACAGTAAACTCCCAAATGGAACTAATAATAACCTCGGTCCATTAACGTTCCTTATTGTAAGTTTCTAATTTCCACTAAATGTTCTTTTTTAGGTTTCTAAATTTAGCTAAATTTAGTTTTTTTCTTTTCTTATCAGCTTTTATATCTAGTTGGACATTATATTAAAAGTTAGACATCATTAAAAGTTGGACATCATACTTAATGAAACAAAGGCAAGAGCTTGAACTTAAAAAGCATGTGGTTGGGCTTTTACCTATTAATTCTGACTGGACCAAAGCTGAGATGGAAGAAGCTGAAGGATTTATTGTTTCTGCGGAAAATTCTGAGAAAGAGGTATGTGTTTTAGATTCATAATAATATCACATTTGAATCTCATGAGATTCTGAGTGAATCACATGAGATTCAAATGGAATCTCGTGAGATTTAAGTGGAATCTCATGAGATTCAAATGGAATCTCATGAGATTCAAGTGGAATCTCATGAGATTCTATTTGAATCTCATGAGATTCAGTCACATGAATCACATGAGATTCTGTCTGATCTCATGAGATTCAATCATTAATCTCAAGAGAACATAAGAATCTCATGAGATTAAGAGTAATCTCATGAGATTCACTATGAATCTTATGAGAATTCACTATAATCCTCATGGAGGTGAATCTCATAATATCCTGTCTGATTGTTTTATATGAATCTCCTATCTGATCACATTTATTAACTACATTTATAATTTGGTGAAATACCGATATCTTTTAAAGAAAGCAGAAGAAAAACTTTCCTTAATTTGTGCAGAAAGAGTACTGCTGAAAGAGTATATAAGGAAAGCTCGTTTAGAGAATCCTGGTGATGGGAAGTTTATTGGTCTTCATGAAAAGTATTTCAATCTTTTTAAAGATCCGATATCATTCGAAGATGATGGAAATGGGAATAATGTTGGGGATGATGATGATGGGAATGGGGATGATGATGCGAATGATGGTGATGGAAATGTGGATGAAAACGATGCGAATGAATGTGATAAAAATCCAAATGGGAGCAATCAGAGTTTTGGTTTTAACAAGATCAGTTTAGATGATTTTGTACTGATAGGCAGTGTGTCAGGGAGTCCCCCGTTGAGTGAAGTCGAGCAAGGTATTTTGGGATACGGTCAAGGGTAGGTAGGAGAGTGGGAGGGAGTGAGGGGTTCAGTCCGCTTAGGAGAGTCAGTTGTGTCAAGGTGGTTCCGTAATTGAAGGCCGTGGTGGACAGGTTAGCAGGGGTAAGCAGTAGGTACAAGTTCCGCATGAGAGCATGGAGTTGTCCCCTCCGTAGTCAGTGACAGTCAGGGTTCAGGATGGATTGAATTACTTAGTGAGAAGGAGAGTGCAAGAGGAGGGTGGGGGTGAGTGACATCCACAGTTGCTCGTGGGGGGTCGGAAGTTTTGGTCCCCCCGACTGAATCAGACCAGTCGATCCAACAGAAAACAAGGAACTGTTGTTGATGTAAATACCAGCTGAAGAATGTGACAAATACAGTTGAAAATTGTTGGAATCATGAGTTCACTTGGAGAAAAAAAAAAAAAAAAACGAATTTACCGCAATGTAAATAAAAATGTAAGTATTAGTTGAGAGGCATGTGAATTTAAATAGTTGAACCATGGAGTATATTACAAGAAAAGATTCTACTCTACAGTTTTTTGCCTATTTCGTAAAATTTATTTATTTTTAATTAAAAATTTTTTTCAGGGCGATTTATTTAGTGATAATTCCGGCGCACGGGAAGCATTGGAATTAAGTTGTTACTCCTCAGATACAGCCCTATCCAAAAAAAGTTTGAAACCTTCTCTTATTCCTTATCCCCGAAATGAACAAGAGATCAAACGTGGTTTCCCAAAATTACAAAGATGGAGTTTATTGTTGGGAACAGCTTGTTTGCTATGCAGGGTGACAAGCTGTAAGTTAATAAAATTATTTTTTTGTTTAATTTTTGTGATGATTCAGGGTGATTTTTGTTTGGAATCACATGAGATTCACTCTGAAATCACATGAGATTCAAAGTGAATCTCATGAGATTCAGAGTGAATCTCATGAGATTTCACTCGTTAATATCCAGAGATTCGCCCTCTGAATAACATGATAATTTGTTTAGGTATCCGTTTTATGTAATTTACACTATGCACATGTTTTTCATATAGTGAGAATGTATTTGAAGCACATTTTGAGAAGTTCGTTCTATATGGAATTCGTTTGAATCTGGAAACTTTATCACCCGGTTTGTGGCTTGATGCGAATGTAATAGACTGTTGGGGTGCCATTCTTAATTATGAAGAGCGTTTTCGAGCTGCTAGCTTCCAAATCTAACACATTTATCCCACTGGTTGTATCGAATGTATTACAAATTTATAATTTTTTTTATACAAGTATTTTGTTTTTTGATGATACTTAATATGATATATAATACAGACAGAATCTATGTTGGATGGAACCTTTACTTCTTTTGATGAGAAATGGAAAAGATTTTCTGATCAAGTAAACGCTCAGTTTAACGGCAACGAAGGTGGTAGGGGTCTTGAAGGCATCGACTTGGTAATTTTTTTATTCTAAAATTGCACCTTTTTGTTTTTACATTTATTTATTATATTAAGTTTTTGTTTTATTTAAAACAGGTGTTTTTTCCAATTTGCAACTCCCAGCATTTTTATGTGGTTGTCTTCAGTCTTACCAAAACAACCACGATGACCATACTTGATAACAGTCCGGGAACATATGATTCAAAATATAAGATGTTTGGTAACTCTCTGTAAGTATTTTATCAGCTCCATTTAATTCTTTTTTCACAGAATATCACATTTGAATCTCATGAGATTCAGAGTGAATCACATGAGATTCAGAATGAATCTCATGAGATTCACAGTGAATCTCATAAGATTCAGAGTGAATCTCATGAGATCAGAAAGGATCTCATGAGATTAATTTTTGAATCTCATGTGATTCATGTTTGAAGGCAGTCTAAAACAATCATTCATTTATTATTCTTTTTGGTGTAGAAAAAGTTATTTTCTCGGCATTTGAAGCTGTATGGTCACCCTAGGCATGCTATGGTTGCTAGAGTGAAGCACACAATCCCAAAGTTGAAGTGGAAGACTAAGGAGAATTTTTATGATTGGGGAATTTTCACCATGCTGCATATGGAAAATTTTAACGGTGGACCTGCTTTTGATTTTGATTGTGGGCTTCCTGTCGAGTCGCAGTTGCAGCTTGATATCCTGAGGCGACTTAGATTTAAGTTTGCCACAAAGATATTGTTGCATGAGATCAATTTGCAGTCCGAGAAGATGGTTGAATTTGCAAAGGTGTTTGACAAAAAAGGTCCTTCTGAAAAGATATCAGTAATCATTGATGCAATTAAGAATAGGGAGGAGCGTGATCGCATAGACAATTGATAATCGTTGTGTTACAGTGTCGGTAGTTTGATTATGGTAGAACTTTTTGGTTGTTTTCACTAAATCAGTTTCTTTTGTTGTGGTAGTCTGATTATGGTAGAACAATTTTGAGTAGTCTGATTGATTATTGTAGTCTTATATGATTGAACAATTTGGAGTAGTCTGATATGATTGATTATGGTAGTCTGATTATTGTGTTACAGTAACTCTGTTTCTTTTGGAATCTATCTTTTTATATTGTTTTTAAGTAATTGTGTAGACTTGTCAAAAATAAATTGGTTCAGTGAATCCTGTCAGATCCCATATGATTCATAGAGAATCATATGAAGAATCACAAGAGATTCTTCTGTACTCACAAGAGATTCAGCTAGAATCACAATCACAATACATTGGTTAATTTTTTATTAATTTTTTTGGTTCAAGTTTTTATTAATTTTTTTGTTGTGTTTAATTTACAAATCTACAATTAAACAAATATTCAAATAATTAAGTAATTGTTTTAGATTGCCTTCAAACATGAATCTCATGAGATTCAAAGTGAATCTCATGAGATTCAAATACAGGATTTATTCAAATATGTAAGTAACTAAAAGAATTCAAATATGAAACAAGAATAATTCCATAACCATAAGTATTTGAACAAGATCAGATAAGTATGTTCAAACATCAGATAAGTATTTGAATAATAAAAATGTGTTCAAACATCAGTAACCGGTGACGCCTTTCTTTTTTTCCTTGCCTTTGGATTTAGTGGACAAGTTGTTTTGGTATGTTCGTTTGTCTTCACTTTACAAAATCCACAAGGCCTTACTTTTTTCTTTGCACCTGTAATCGCTTTTTCTCGTTCACTCTTTAAACGTTCTCCTTTCTTCAAATGTTCTCCTTTGTTCACAGCTTTTGTTGGATTTTGCACTTCAATTTCATTGGTTTTTGTTATTGAAAAAATACCCTCAATTACATCTCCAGTATCTCTTGAAGGGGGGTTCGGCATATCGGCTTTCACGTCATCCAAGAGTTTCTTCAAGTTTTCTACATAGGTTCCCATCTTTCCTTCATCTTTGCTCAACAAGAATAAAGTATCATCCACCAAAAAATTTGCCTCATTTGTAAGTCTTTCAATTGTTACATTTTTTTCACCATATCTGTTTTTTTGTCTTCGCAAGTCGGGAGGTATTATGTCCCTTGTCCAGCGCCTCAAAATGTATTGTTTTGGAATAACATTAATCTCACGATTCTTGAACACACATATGTCCAAAAACCCCGGTTTCGCAAATAACACATAACTGGTTACAAGGAGTATAATTACGTGTGTAATGTTAGACATGTTTATTCCAAGTTTCTCTATAAGTATAAGTCCATTTTATTTATAGTTTCACAAAATCTATTTGTAAATATTAAGCATCATATGGCATATCACATATAAGCAATTAAAACAGACAGAAAATTAGAGTAAAAATGAAGACAAACTCTTATAAAGAAAGCAGTAATCATATAATGCCTCGAGTTCTCAAAAGAGTCTTCCCTAATTGGAGAACCATAAGACTCTCACTAGGTTTTCTGCTAAAGTATCTAGATCACCACATCCATCATATAACATGATTGTGTGAGTCTTATAGCCGAGATAAATCAAGAATAGAGTAACATGGCAGCTTAATTAACCTTTAATTTTAATCTATTCTCTTTTTATCAAGTTAATCATTAGTGTTGATTCTAGGTGTTTATTCATAATTTATGGCAAGTATTGCATATAATTGCCATAATTTTCCAATAAAACAATAAATAAACAATATTTCATGCAGCCCTAGCGTGTTTAATTATGTGTGTAACCCATAATACACCAAACAAGTTGGCTCGTGATGCCACTGTTGGAATTTACCTTTGCCTTTCCATTGCTGATTCATATGACATCATGAAACTAAGAAGCATTGCCCCAGGGCTTGTGAAACTTTGGAAGAACGGGTTTTCACTTTCAGACCTTGAAGTGGTCCTCGTCAATCCAAATAATGGAGAGTCATTAAAATAAGCTGGAATCTAAATTTCTCGAAGATTAAACATCTTTGTCATCCATTTGTGATTTTGCAAACCAAAATCTTCAATCAATGTTGCCCATTTCTCTTTAAACTTCAATGGTTCAATGAACATATTCCAAACGATCTTATCAAAACGTTCTTTGAAATCCGTTTTATCGTATATTTCCTTACAAATTTGTTTCGGATAAAAGAGAGTAATTAGTTGAACCACAGGAGATACAAATATGAATCACATGTGATTCATAAGTGATTCATGTAAAACAATTATGTGAATAAAAATACCTTTGATGGAATTTTTTTTTGCATATATGGCCACATTGCAAAGGTCTGTGTTTGGCTTTAGTAAAAACTGCTTCGATAGCTCTCTTCATGGCTCCATCTTGATCTGTCACAATCATGGTTGGTTCTTTTAAGAAAGCGGTCATGAATGCCTTTAGCAGCCACGTGTATGATTTTGTATCTGTCACACCCCCAAATAGGGTCCCGTCCGAATAAGCGTCTGGGGACGTGACGTTCATGAATTATCACAGTTTCAAGCATAAAAATGACCTCTAAGGGTACATTTTAAAAATAAACACTGTTGCATAAGTTCAAAATATTAATAAGGTTTTACATCGATCAAATCAATTGTTTTAAGAGTTAAAATGCGGAAGCTAAAATGAGTTCAACAACGGTATTTAAACATAGGTAAATCATAAATAAATTCTTGAAATCCGGTCCGAGCAAATAGACTTCACAAAAATCTAGCAACGGCATCCAGCCTAAGCACCTGCGGTAAAGCACCCTTCATGCCAGGCACTTAGCAGCAGTAGCCATACAGGGCGGCTAATAACAGGTCGGTGCTTAAAACGTCAACCATAAATTGGTGAATACATATTTAATAGTTCAACGTTGTTATATGTTGGACCACAAGATTTCAAAACGTATACAACAGTTATAAGAGATACAACTTCACATAAAAAGGTATTTACGTTGCACTAAGCTCATGACACCGAAGCTAATAGTGGAATGTAGCATATAACATGCCAAGTAATTGCTTGCCCTTACAGGTTTCCAACCAAAGACCACCTAACTAGATTTCACGTGACATATATCCGTTTGTTCTTGGCAAACTCGAACAAGTAAGTGCTTGATAACGCCTAAATTATATATGTTTTCGGCGGCGTTATTTGCATTTATTTGATCATTTCTCGTGAACTTTTGATACTTAATCGACTATATTTGCTATTATATGTTCTAGGTACGTGCCGTGGAAGAAAATGGAAGAATATACGAAGAATTGAAGCTTAAACGAAGAAATAACTAAAGTTATTGATCTCGCGACACCTGTTTCACTGGTTTTGGCCATCACTACGAGTTCAAACGAACTCCGTTTTAGTTGTTCAAGCGACCACAACTGCAAGAAGAATTCAAATTACATCTATAAAACCATGACGAAGGCCAAGTGCTGAAAATGCAGAAAGTGTGGTGGTTTTACCCAAAGTGCGGCGCACTTTTGAGTCTGTGAGAAAATTTAAGGAAATTAAATAAAGTGTGCATTAATACACTATGTGCGGCGCACAAATAATTTTGTGTGGCACACTTTGGCCCTCCCCCCCCCTCCCCCCCCCCACCCCCCCCCACCCCCCCCCACCCACTTCCTGCTGTACCATTTCCCCGAGCAAAATACCTCTGATTCTGATTCTGTCGTCCTTGAACATTCTGAACTACAACCCGATCATCTTGTATAGTTGCTTGATTCCGAGTGTTAGATGAAGTTCGAAGTTGATTGTTGGTCTGAGGAAGCATTGCTCTGAAGGATTGGGCAAGGAGTGCCATTTGTTTGGTGAGGTTGTCAAGTAGTTCATTAGTTTAAGTGTATCCGGAGTCAATTTGTGATGTTTCGGGGAATGGTGGATATTGTGGTGATTGAGGGTTTGTTGATGAAGAGGGATATTGATGAGACTGGACATGTGATGATTGGGCATGAGGTTGGACCGTTGACACAAATGCTAGTTGATCATTCCTAGCAGGAGTGATTCTCTCAATAATCAGTCGATCTTGTGCAGCATGCTTCTCATGTTGTTTTAAGTATGCATACAGCTGTTCGTGATTTGTCTCTTTCAGACCTTTGTTGAGTTTAACGGCTGTCACGAACCTATCCCATTCAGGTGACATATTGTTCACGAACTTGGAGTTCAGTTGAATGTTAGGCATTGTCATTCTGATATTCCTCATGTCGTTGACCAGCTTGTGAAAGCGAACATAGTACTCATTGATATTTTCACCTGGAAGCATCTTGAACCTCTCAAACTCATCGTACAACTGAGATTCTCTATCTTCTTTTGTGAGTTCAGAACCAGCCAGAAGCATTTTGACGTTGTCCCAAATTGCTTTTGCTTCAATGTTGTGATTGATGAGCTTGTAGATATCTTTGGGTAATCCTTGAAGCACAATATTGGTGGCACGGACATCTGCATCGTATCGTTTCTTCTCCGTGTCACTGAGGTCCTCATATGTACGAGGCCTTTCTGGTCCAAGAAGGACACCTCCCTCAGGGGTAGTTCCGAGTGCATCCCTTGTGGTTCCAAGCTCAAATGGTCCTTGATCAATCGACTGAAGAATTTGCAATCCATTTTCCTTTCCCCTACAGTACAATCGGATTCGTTGTGACCATGATTCGTAATCAGTCCTATCGAGCATAGGAGGGCGGGTATCGGAACCGGCCGCTTGAATATCATCTGAATTACTGGACATGGTTGATTACTTGTATTATGATAAACTTTGGATCGGTACAATGATTAGTGATTGTATGTTAAAAGTGATGATTGTTTGTTTGATTAGGTGATATGTTGTTTGATTGTGATTTGGTTTGGTTGAAATAAATTAACGTAATGAAGTTAATGAAACTTAGGCAAAACGCAATGAAGAAGTCTAGACAAAACGCAGTGAAGAATGAAATTTTGCCAGAGTAACTTCTTATCAAAACGCAATATGGTCTTCAAGCAAAACGCAACCAAATGTTGAAGCAAAACGCAGTGATGGTCTTGAAGCAAAACGCAGTGGTCTTGAGGCAAAACGCAGTGGTCTTGAGGCAAAACGCAACCAAATCTTTAAGCAAAACGCAGTCTTCAATAACCAAAACGCAAGATCAAAACGCAACCTATAATAAGACAAAACATAGTACAGTTGTCTTTTACCAAAACGACAAAACGCAGTGTACTTTTTGAGGCAAAACGTAATGAAGAATGTCTCAGAAAGGCAAAACGCCGTGACGAAAAATACAAACTTTTTCACCTAAAAACACCTAAAAATCACCCTTTTGAACGTTTTTGCTTGGTTTCTTTTGCACAACTTGATCCTAGAAGGCTATAACAACTATAGAAACACTAACTTTAACATCACAAACGTGAGAATCAAAGAGTGTCAAGAATAAGACCATAAACCTTCAAAAACCAAACTTTTGATCTAAACTAACCAAGAAAACGCACACACAATCTAGCTAATCATCCCATGGGCTCTGATACCAATTGTAGTATATTGGATATCATAACACAAGCCTAGGATTAATGTTTGGCCGAATTATCTAGAGAGAGAAAGTGGGAGTTCTAGAGAGAGAAAATCACTTAGTGTGTGTTTGTGATAAAATGAACATCCAACCCCTTCCCATGGCTGGAAAGGGGTATTTATACAAGAGTTTGGTGCCCCTAAATGGGCCATGGAGTGGGCTAACAAGTGGGTAAAGACCCGGCCCAACACCATAAGTCGTACGGTAACTAAACGATTAAAACTAAGACTACGAGCTAACCTATGCTAGATATAACACGGGGTGACCGAGTCTTTTACATGGATTTTCATAATCCTAACAATCTCCCCCTAAGGGAGGTCACCCCAGAAAATACAAATTGAATCCTAGCATTATATTTGAATTAATCTTTGATTCTGGCTTGTAGTCTTTTGATTCTTCAACATTTGTCGTTGTACATCAAGTAGTGATCTTTGTTCCTTGGACTTGAGTGATCTTTGAGCTTTCTTTGAGATCACCATCCACTTTAAATCTCTTAATTATCCTTGTTGTGGAATATTGCCTTCATGTGATGTTGTGACTTTCGGACCCGCATACTCACACTCTTCTGGATCATGATAGTACTTATCAGAGTTGCGGAAGCTGTGTTGTAGGTCTTTCAGTTGTCATGATGTCTTTGATTAGAAACATTAAGTGTGAGCATGGGGTTGTGAATTGACTTTACTGGAACGAGGCATCTGCATCTCCATCTTTATGTAATCCTGAAATACAACAGTTAACAATAAAGCTTGGTGACGAATATGGCTTTGTCATTCGTCAAAGTTCGGTTGCATTAACCTCCGGTTCCGTGAGGACCGTTTTACAGTATAAATACTGTACCTGTGATCAGGTAGATTCATTATAAGAACCTCCTTGACAGGGTTTCCAGCTCAAAGTGTTAGATCATCTAACGCAGATGCATTAGATTCACTGTACTTGCTAGTATCTCTTTACCGGACACCTCAAAGCAGGCTACCTCACTAATAGTATTGCTACTAATAGAACGGTAAGAGTGAATCAGTGAGTTACTCTCTCACCGATTGAAGACAAAATTGATTTGAAAATCAATCGATGTGTCACTAGTTAAAGCGATTTTTGTAACACATCGAGAGTTTTAAGCTTTTATCAAAAATTCATCCTCCGTCAATTCATAATCTGGACCGAATCGATGCCTAGTGTCACAAGTTTGATCCATTAAGGATCTCACAAGTCACCTACCTAGAGCTTGTTTGACGTTGGCTCTAGCAGGATTTCCATCTTCACTGTGAATACTTTCGTATCACTCGGATGTTCTGGCAATATCACAAGGATAATGCGTAGGACTTTTAAGATAATCCTTGTTTTCACAGTGTGTGAAACACAAGTATATTGGAATAGTGTCCTAACGAGATTTATTGATGATCTCTTGGCTCTAAACTCAATAGTGCAATTTTGGTTTTTGGTAGTCGGAGGCTAGAACGGACTGCTACCTTTTCAATATCGACTAACTCAGAGTGAGAGAGACGATAGAAATGTATTGATCTCTATGAGAATGAAACAAGAGTCCTTTGAGGGATCTTGAGTGGCTAGGGAGGGTTGTGCAGCGTATCACTGGGTCCATGATACTTCTCTTTAATGTCAGCAATCAACCATATGATTCTGACAGCATATGTAGTTACCCGGTTTTTGCCTAAGGTTTAAGGAGGGCTGCTTTCTTTTCACCCTTTATCTTAGCATTTCTTTTTCATTCTTCAACCCCTTCAGTGCTTACCAAGATTTCATTATTAGAACCTTGTTGGGTGTGTTCCAGCACTAGCTCCATCTCAGTCCGCACTATTCCCTTATTCTCACATTACTCCTTTTATGATCATACCTAAGGACTTCTACACTAACTAGTAGATTGTCCCTGGGTAGCTAAAAAAAAAACGAAACTAGCATAAAAGGGTGATTTTTACCAAAATTGATTTTTTTATGATACATACCAACGAAAACCGAGTATTACTAGTGTCCCATGGATAGAAATTTATATTACTAGCACAATAACCCTTAAAATTCCACCCCAAAAATGTGAGGTTCGCCTTTAGATCTTTAGGAATTCGGGTACCTATCGTACGGAAACGCCAGATGATTTATCTTTACATACCCTTTTCGAGTAAGAGTGAGCAGATCACATGTATCTATTCCCGTTGTTACGGCCATGTATGCATTACCTTGTCGCCTTTTCTGGAATGTCTGGTGTTAGTAAAATTCATATGAGTGTACCGGTAGCATATTAAATTCTAGAACTTGTTTTTGTGATGCATCGCGAGACCGCATAGTAAGTATTAGGATTTTCTTGATAAGAGGCATTAGGAATAACCCATGTTTTTAACCTGTAATTGTTATGATGGTCACATCGATCATATAACTATCCCACACCCTTGCTGTGCACTCATTTTTAGTGCAGGATACCCTAGTACAACCCTCCGAGCCTATCCTTTTTCACGATTCTCGTAATTTTCTGGTGGATTCCAGATTATTAATGAAGAGCATTGTCACCCTTAAACCAATCGTTACACCCAAAAAACCTTAGCCTACCTTATATGTACCCGCCTTTAGTACATTATTGTGTTTAACCCAAGTTAATTATTGAGTACATGGTTGCTAAGTCTTTATCCTTGTAAATACAGTTTTGGGACGATTGGGATTCATGGTAGTATTTATTTCGCGAAAGAATGGGGAAGAAAAGTTAAGTCAATACCCTCATATGTTTGTTAAATGATCTCCATGTTATTTTGATCCACCTCAAATCGGGTCATTAGTTAGATTGTAAATATCAAGCATGTAAAAGCTCAAGTGTAGGGGTACGTGTTATAAACCCCCATGTGATGTATTATGTTACTTATCAAAATAAAAGAGATTGATGTAGAGTTTTGTAGAGTTTGTAGATCTTCGTCCGAGTCTTGGCTTAGCAACCAAACCAGTGTGTATTCGTGTAAATAATTAACTAACCCTTCCACTCTAAATTCACTCAAATCCACCCAAATGTATCCAATCTATTTCCATTTCCATTATATGTTATCTTACACCTACACCCCATAACCCTTTAAAAGACCTCTTAGATAGTAATGATTAATACTTGCGCCTAGCGGTGGAGGTTTGATCCTTTATCAAGCATATGGTAATTTATATGCTATGACAGGTAATGAGTGTGATTTTCCGTTTCTCCCAAAATCGTGTGTTTATGCCCAAAATAGGTACTTAATCGTTCATTTTCAGGTATTTCTCATTTTGGAGACATTTGGATGAATTACACGTGACTTGGGCTCATTTGGAGAAGAAACGGACAAAACTACGGACCAACACCAAGACTCTTGAAGATTTGTGCTCATAGAGCCTGGAGACGGCGTCACAAGCTATATTAGACGCCGTCACAACTCATCTAGTGACGGCGTCACATCATTTCAAGACGGCGTCAGACCGCACCGACTCAAATGCAGATCTAGAAGATTCATTTTACGACGGCGTCACGACTAAAACGCGACGCCGTCATGTCGTTTTTCCTATATATACAAACCCGAACTTAGAGTTTTGAGTGTGTAACTTTAGAATAAAAAGAGGGTACGAACCCTAGTTCGTTTAGCAGCTATAGGAGACGATTTTAGGGCCTAAAAACCCTATTGTACTTCTTCCAATTCATGTTTTAATCAAGTAAGGTTTACTTAATCATTCAATATGTCTATGTGTTGTTTGATTTATTGTTCTTGCTTTATCTTTAACATGCTTGGCTAAACCTCCTATTGTGTTTATTTGTGATTATATGAAACCTAGAATGTAGATCTTAGTAGTGTTGCCTCTTGTGGTGGATGTGCACATTAGGTCTTAGAAAACCAGCTTTCTGTTTATAATCGTTGTTGATACGTCTAGGGAAACGTGATTGTGTAGAAAGGATACCATCGGGTAACAGTCTTCATACTACCTTGCCCCCTAATATGGTTGATCCACTTTTAATATATTTCACATGCACTTAGTGTACTCCTAGGGGCCGTGTAATAGTCTTCATACTACCTTGCATGTGCGTTGCTCTAGCGGCATACTAAGTAGACGGCGGGTTCGTGTAATTCGTTCATGCTTTAGGAAATAGTTACACAGATCATCACAAGTGTGACAAGGCAACAACACTAGGAGAAGCAATCTAGGGAGTAATACATGATTAAATAAACACAATCTTTTATCTTATTGATATACACCAGTACGTAGTAATATATTTAGTTAGCAAATAGGCAAAACCCAAACCCTCTCATCCAATTATAATGATTTTAAAACCTGCTTTCATAATAACCAAAAATACAAAAAGAATCTTCCCTCAACCCTTAGAATTCTGTTAGACCGTGATCAAGCCTTCCCAACCTATTCCTCAAGTGAACGATAAACAACCCCGAGTCTTGCCTATACTACACTACAACGATTAGGTGCACTGCCTAGGGAGTTGTAAAACTTCTTGTGTAGAAGTCTTACGAGACCCGCATCAAGTTTTTGGCGCCGCCGCCTGGGGAATAGTTAGGTATTGATCATAGTTTAGCTTAGTTCTACTTGCTTGAATCCTTTCAAGTGATAAATTTAATTCCCACGCAATTAGCTTTTCATGTAGTCTATCTTTTCCTTTTCGTGTTAGCGTTTCGTAAACCCATTTCACGTCAACAACCATGGGCAGCGAGATCCTCTCCGTACTCTAGGAGATTACTCCAAACCAAGCCACGAGGGCTATAAGAATACCATCGAGCTCCCCGCAGGGAACAACGTGGTACCTCTTCGATCCGACACCATCCGGTTGGTGCAAAATGGATGCTCATTCTATAGACTTCAGTCCGAGGATCCAAACCAACACCTCAAGGATTTCCTTAAACTTGTGGACTCACTTGACCTTGATGGTGAAAATAGGGAAAGAACATGCCTGCGTTTATTTTAATTTTCCATACGCGATCAAGCTAGCAATTGGCTTGAACGCCTTCCAGCGGGATCCATCTCCACATGGGAGGATCTTACTACCCGATTCCTTGCTCAATTCTTTCTACCGGGAAGGACCGCAAAACTCTAAAATGATATCCTGATGTTCCAACAACATAATAGAGAATCTTTATATCTAAGCATGGACTTCGTTATTAAGGACTTACTCTAACAATCCCCAACAGGGGGGGGGCATAAGCTTTGGCTCCAAGTCTAAATTTTTTATGACCATGTCAATCCCGTCACAAGATGAACCATTGACCAATCGGCCGGTGGTAAGCTTCGCGAAAACACCTGACCGGAGACTTCTCGAGCTCGAAGACCAGATTAACTTCTTACTAAAAGGGTCACGACCGACGCCCACATCGAGCTCAGCACACACCCCTCAAGCTTATGTCAATGCAGTCCATCCGAACTCCCGTCCGCGAAATCAAAATGAACCACCAAAACTGAACACTTTCGCTTTTCGTGAACGTACAGGTCCAAGCCCTCAACCACAAGCGTTAGAAACCACTTTTGAAGCTCGAGTACGGGACTACATGGCAGCGCACACCGAAAGAATGGAAAGATTTGAGAATGCCATTTTCAAGCAACGCGAGGGGATCAATAGTAGGATGACTGAAATGTTCGGACTTCTCAAGGAACTCACGACCAGCAGAACCCCTGAGAAAGTATTGATAAGAGAAGAAGCCAAATTCCCCGTCACCAAGAACGTGAATTCTATCTCTCTGACAAAAGGAGAAGAAGAAAGGAGTAACAAGAAGGAGGTAACACCCGATAACACTGAGAGGCCCACAAAAACCAAAGTGGAAATACCAGTAAAGGATGCCGACACAAAGAGCGGAGCTGAAAATGAGGCCGGAAACAAATCAATCAAAACACCTGAGAATGAAGAAGCAGTGGATGCACCCAGTTCTCAGCCTTTCGCGTATTACCTGAAGCATAAGATTAATGAAAAGCTAATCGAGGGACTAGTTGACAACAACAGACTTAATAACTCTCTGTTAGGAACCCGAGTTAGAAAGAAAAAGGGGAAGACATATAAAGTATTATCTAGGGGACCTATTTATGATGCAATTCTCAAGAAGAAGATAACAAAGAAGGAGGACATCGGAGGAAACTTCGAAATACCTTGTAACATAGGAGGATAAAAAGGCATAACGCCCTAGTTGACCAAGGATCTGATGTGAACGTCATGCCCTACACCACCTATATGAAACTAAATGACGAGAGGCCCGCTGAGACAGACATTAGACTCTCACTAGTTAGCCATTCGTATATCTACCCTTTAGGAACAGAAAATGACGTTTTAGTTGATGTTGCCGAGCATGTGTACCATATGGACTTCGTAATTCTAGACATTAAGGAAGACGAAAAGAGGTCTTTCATCTTAGGGACACCATTCCTGACAACGGCTAAAGCCGTAATTAAGTTTTACAAAGGCACCATAACTCTAAGATCTGGAAAGAGTAAGATAAGTTTCCATAGGATACCTGAATCCTCCTGTAAGATCGAGAAAGGAGTTAAGAATGACATAGAGCCTATAGCCCCTATCATGACTATAAATAGGCTAGTTCTAGAATGGGAAGAAAGGATAAAACTCCACCTTGAGAAGGAGATGAAGTTCAACCAATAGAGGAGCAACAGCTTCAAAAGTAAACACCCTGCTCCCGTTAAAGTAGAAGGCGGAATGGATAATAAAGGAGAAGTCACGTGAGGGTATGTGACTTCGAGTCTAGCTACAAGACTTGTTAATAAAGAAAAGCGCTTCTTGGGAGGCAACCCCTATTTACTTTTCTCGTAAATTAGGAGTGTCATGTGTGTTTTAATTCTTTACCGTCTGTTTTATTATGTTTGAACTATCTTGTAATCATGCTTTGTTTGTCTTTAACCTTGTGTTAATTTCAATCAAAGATATTTTGCAAATAATAAGTGTAGGGGAATTTATTTGGCTTTTGAGCCAAGTTCAAGCATGTTAAATGAATTGTTTAGATTAATTCGCGTCAGTTTCGAGTCATATGATTGAATTGTTAAATCTCAAGTTTTATGCAGCCATTTGTACAGGAATTAACTTATGGAATCAAGTGCAGGAAATTTTTCATCAAAAACAAAATTTTTGTTTTTACAAACTGTGGAGACGGCATCACGATTAACACACGACACCGTCACCACGACACCGTCACTACGACACTTGTGACGGGGTCATGAAAACCCTAACGGCGTCATACGCCCAGGTCCAGAAAACTTAAAGTTTTTATTTTTGAAAATAAAACTTGCATAACATTTAATATATGTATTCTTCTGTTATAAACCTGCAAAACCTAATGAGTTTAACAATTCTCCCATCCTATCTTTACTGCTTTATAGAGTCAAACCCTAAATTCACATTGTATATTTGTAAATCGCACATTTTATGCTTGGTGTAGTTGTCTTTGTCTTTGATTACAGGTTATATTTGATGAGAAGAAGCTTGAAAGTTCTTAGTAAATTTCATTGGATGATTCTTGGAGGACGATTTAACTAGTTATCGCATGTTTCTTCTCTATTATTGAGCAAACAAGGGGAGTACTAGTTTCTTTTCCCTTTATTCGTTTTAACGGGTACTTCTATAGAACATTAGGGACAATGTTCAACTTAAGTGTAGGAGGGGGAAATAAGCCTTAGAAACTATTCTTTCATTTGTCATTTGCTTTGTCCTCAAAATGATGGGTAATATATCGAAACATAGCATAAAAAGGAGATTTTTACCCAAAATTTTTTACGACACATACCGACGAAAATCGAGTATTAATAGCGTCTCATGGATAGGAATTTATATGACTAGCACAATAACCCTCAGAATTCCACCCCAACATTATGAGGTTCGCCTTTAGATCTTTAGGAATTCAGGTATCTATTATTGATACCTAAAATAGTTCATACCTTTAGCTTTCTCGGGTTAAGGAGTGAGCAGTCACATGTGTCTATTCTGTCGTTACGGTTGTGTACGTGTGGTCTTCGTCGCCTTTTCTGGAGCATTGAGATCAGTGTACCGATAGTATATTAAATTCTAGAACTTGTTTTTGTGATGCATCCCGAGACCGCATAGTAAGTATTAGGATTTTCTTGATAAGAGGCATTAGGATTAACCTATGTTCTAAACCTGTAATTGTTATGATGGTCACATCGATCATATAACTATCCCACACCCTTGCCATGCACTTATTATTAGTGCAGGATACCCCTAGTATAACCCTCCGAGCCTATTTTTTTTCATAGTTCTCGTAATTTTTTGGTGGATTCCAGATTATTAATGAAGAGCATTGTCACCCTTAAACCAATCGTTACACCCAAATCGCCTTAGCCTACCTTGTATGTACTCATTTTTAGTACATTATTGTTTTAACCTAAGTTAATTATTTGAGTACACGGTTGCTAAGTCCTTATCCTTGTAAATACAGTTTTGGGACGATTGGGATTCATGGTAGTATTTATTTCGCGAAAGAATAGGGAAGAAAAGTTAAGTCAATACCGCCATATATTTGTTAGATGATCTCCATGTTATTTTGATTCACCTCAAATCGGGTCATTAGATAGATTGTAAGCTCAAGTGTAGGGGTACGTATTATAAACCACATGTGATGTATTATGTTATTAAAAAAATGAGAAAAGAAAAAGAAAGAGATTGATGTAGAGTTGTGTAGAGTTTGTAGATCTTCGTCCGAGTCTTGGCTTAGCAACCAAACCAAAGTGTATTCATGTAAATAATTAGCTAACCCTTCCACTCCAAATTCACCCAAAGCAACCCAAATGTATCCCATTCGTTTCCGTTTCCATTATATGTTATCTTACACCTACACCTCACAACCCTTTAAAAGACCTCTTAGATAGTAATGAATAATGCTTACGCCTAGCGGTGGAGGTTTGATCATTTACCAAGCCTATGGTAATTTATATGCTATGACAGGTAATGAGTGTTGATTTTCCGTTTCCCCCATATGTTATAATTTATTATACAACCTAGTAAAAAGAGAATCCTCAAACACTTATATGAGGTGCTAGTATATACTTTCTGTGCTGTTAATTACAAGGTCTAGAAGGTTGTGTTCTAAAATACTTTTAAAGAGTAGGTAAAATGACCCCTCATATTGTTATTGTCTAGGTAGAAAAGCCCATTTGCTTTAGAACAAGAAAATCCCAAGTGTAGGGATATTTGATGAGGTGTCATTTTATATACTTTTTCGGGGTCGTTTAACCCCCTAAATCGTGCATTTATGCCTAAAATAGGTACTTAATCGTTCCTTTTTAGGTATTTCTCATTTGGAGGATATTTGGAAGAATTACACGTGACTTGGGCTCATTTGGAGAAGAAAGGGACAAGACTACGGACATACACCAACATTTCTCAAGATTATGTTCTTAGCAGCTAGAGATGGCGTCACAGTTTCTATGTGACGCCGTCACAACGCATCCCACGATGACGTCACACTTTCTACGATGGCGTCAGAGATCACGACCTAGTCCATTATCTAGAATATTCTCTTTTGTGACGGCGTCACGACTAAAACGCGACGCCGTCACAACGTTTTTCCTATATATACAAACCCGAATTTAGGGTTTTGAGTGTGTAACTTTAAAATAAAAAGAGGGTACAAACCCTAGTTCGTTTAGCAGCTGTAAGGACGATTTTAGGGCCTAAAAACCCTATTGTACTTGATGATTTTAGGGCCTAAAAACCCTATTATACTTCCTCCAACTCATGTTTGATCATAGTTGGTTTATTTAAATTTCAATATGTCTATGTGTTGTTTGATTCATCTATGTTCTTGCTTTATCTTTAACATGCTTGGCTAAACCTCCTATTGTGTTTATTTATGATTGTATGAAACCTAGAATGTAGATCTTAGTGGTGTTGCTTCTTGTGATGGATGTGCATGTTAGGTCTTAGAAAACTAGCTTTTGTCTGCATCGCTGTTGATATGTCTAGGAAAACATGATTGTGTAGAAAGGATACCATCGGGTAGCAGTCTTCATACTACATTACCCCCTAATATGGTTGATCCACTTTTAATATATTTTACATGCACTTAGTATACCCTTAGGGGCCTTGTAATAGTCTTCATACTACCTTACTTGTGCGTTGCTCTAACGGAATACTAAGTAGACGGCGGGTTTGTGTAATTCGTTCATAACTTAGGAAATAACTACACAGATCATCACGAGTGTGATAAAGCAACAACAATATGAGAAGCAATCTAGAGAGTAATACATGATTAAATAAACATATTCTTCTGTTATATTGTTATCACCAGTAGTTTAGATTATTATTTAGTTTAATAGCTAAAACCAACCACCTATCTAATTATATGATTTACTTTATTTCCATAAAATATAAAAACATAAAAATAATCTTCCCTCAACCTTTAGAATTCTGTTAGACCGTGATCAAGCCTTCCCAACCTATTCCTCGAGTGAATGATAACAACCCCACGAGTCTTACCTATACTACTACTACAATGATTAGGTGCTCTGCCTAGGGAGTTGTAAAACTTCGTGTAGAAGTCTAATGACGACCGCATCAGGAGACTTTGCAATCGGTATAGCTCCAGGGATTAACTCAATCCGGAACTCAATTTCCCAGAGAGGTGGCAATCCTGATAAATCATCTGGAAATACCTCGGGAAAATATCTAACCATAACAATCTCTTCTTGTTTCTTATCGTTAGCCTTAGCACTCATCAAAAGTCTTGCTTTCTCTTCTGGTCTTTCTCCTAAGACTCTAAGCACTTTGCCTTTTTGTAGTGGTATCCTCACTACTTTCTCATGACAAACTATTTCATCCTTATGATTAGACAACCAATCCATACCTATAATCACATCAAAACTCCCATGCTCGAATGGTATTAAATCGATATCAAAGACATGACCCTCAATTTCTAGTTTGCAACCCTTAATAACCTTATCAATCTCTACTAGCTGCCCGCTAGCTATCTCTATCTCATATCTGAAATCTAATTCACTGGGTTCTATGCCTAACAGAGGTATGAAAGTAGTGGAAACAAAGCTATAGTCGGAACCATAGTCAAATAAGGTAGTGAAAAAATGATTGTTCAAAGTAAACGTATCTGTCACAATGTTTGGATCCTGGCGAGCTTCCTCTGCTCCCAACATGAAGGCCCTACCCCTAGCTTAGTTCTCTTGGTTTCCACGATCCTGACCCCCATTATTAGCAACAACTTGGTTTGGATGATTTTCTTCCCGGTCCTTGTGCTCTATTCAATCTAGGACATGCTGGCTTAAGATGGTCGGTACTACCACATTTGTGGCATGCTCCATGAGCAGGTGTTAGGTTCCTTACATTTTCCGGTTTCAAATTCCTAACCACAACTCTACAATCCCTTGCAAGATGACCTGGGCGGTGACAGTTGAAGCATGTGTGACAAGGCCCTTCGGGTGCATGGTAGGACTTGTAGGTGGTACACTTGGGCTAAGCACCTGTATTCTCTCTTCCTACAGGGTTTGCGGTTGTAGCAAAAGCATTTCTAGTCATAGTCCTCTTATTATCATCCCTACCATTCTTATCCTTGCTAGGTTCCCCTATATTTCCTCTTTGCTCAACCTTCTTAATTGATCCATTCCTAACAGCCTCATCGGTCAGTCGATTAGAAATCTGCACAACCTTCTGCATAGTCTTTGGCTCTGTTGCGGCCACCATCCTACGGATCTGTGGAGCAAGGCCATACACGTATCTCTCAATCTTCCTACTTTTTGGGGTCACTAAATGGGGAACTAATATAGCTAGCTTATGGAATTTGTCGGTATAAGCCGCATGGCCAGCCCCGACCATAACATGATTCCACAGCTCAGTTTCTAACTTTTGCATTTCATGATTAGAACAAAACTCTTCTATCATCATAAACTTAAAGTCATTCCATGACATACTAACAGTAACTTCCTAGCTTAGCGTCCAGATCTGAGAGTTCCACCACGTTAAAGCCTTACCTACAAATGAACCAGCAATGTATTTTACTTTTTGGTCAATACTACAACCACTCATATCATTCACAGACTCTATTTTCTTAATCCACCGAGTAAGAACTACATCACCTCCCTTACCATCATATTCCTTATGGTTACAAGCTAAGAACTCCTTATATGAAGAACCTACCCGGTTGCCATTCACTAACACATTCCTAACGTTCTATTGAATGTTCTCATTAACCACATTACCATTTTGATTTCCAACATTTCCTTGGTTACCTACCTGAGCTAAAATGGTGGGTAAGAGATTCTGAAATTGTTGGGCAATGATCGTCGAGAATTCGGGTGCTCCTCCTACACCCCTATTGACTCCCTCTACATTTCTATTATCTCCCTCCCCTTGGTTATTTCCTTAACCATTTAATTCATCAACATGCTCATCATTACCTCCCCTAGGTCCTCTACCCCTCCCACCTCTACCAACCCGTTCACCCATTCCTCCTCCTCATGATTCGGCAACCGGTCGGCTAGTACTTTGGGTCCTCATCCTTGGCGGCATTATCTACACGAGGGAGAACATGGCCAATGATAGGTAGGTAGGAAGACTAACATATATATAGAATATCTAACTATATATATAAATATACACATAATACCACCTTATGGGGTCAACATTAATTTATGGGAACGACATTACCAAGTACGAGTAAGTTGTGATACTTTTATAACTACGTTGGCCACCGTATTTATATATGCATCCTTTCCCAGTCGTACTCAGTATTGAGCTCACACATCTCAATGACTGACATAACTAAAGCACCAAACTGCGAACACGCAAAAGCAAGCAAAAGCGGAACACCACACACATAGATCCTATACGCAACTAAATGACAGATCTTAGGTTATAGTCTAGGCCAACCCACCTAGTTCTCTATAACCCTGGCTCTGATTACCAATCTGTCACACCCCGATAATGGAAAAAACTCAGGAATGCAACATAATGATCAATCATAACACAAGATACAATATAGAGAAAACTACAATGCATAAACTTCAAGTGTTACGAAGACCATCAACCTCGAACAAACCTCGATAGATGTCCTAAATCATAACCAAATCCATAATCTCTTACAATTCCAAATGCCCACACATGGGTCCAAACCCAAACTTAAACTAAAACTTCCAAATACTAATAGCCAAACAAATAAACAAGCAAGGATTCACATGAAAAATCCACACGGGATACTCCTAAGCATGCTATCACTTATCACCAACTATTCATCTTTCACTTCACCTAAAAATGATACTCGAAAATGTCAACAATAATATTGGGGAGCTCGTAGGTTTAACCTTAAACCCAAAAGCTATGCCAATATCTCAAAACATTGGACAAAAGTGCAATATGATAGTGAATATATGATAATCACCCATGACTTAGCATCCTCACTAATCATGTAAACTCGACCTAGCTTACCCGCTAGTCGAACCATTCCCTAGCATCACCGCTAGTCAGGTAGCAAATATGTTACTTACACACGTAAAGGGCCTACCAGCTGGAGCACTATATTAGGGCAGGACCACAACCCTTGTCGTGTCAAACACAATACACGCAAGTAAAATCACAACACATATATTCACATAGAAATCATAAGCACATAATTGTCCCAAAAACAAAACCACGTTTCGCACAGTCAAATTTCAAAACAGTTCAAAACACATTTGAGTATCATTTTCCCCCAACAGAAAAACAGTAGAAAAATGAGGCTACGAGAACTCACCTCAAGCAAGTCTTAAGCAACAAATCTCAATCAAACAAGCAAATGCAACGACGTCTGCACACGACCTAGTCCAGTTAATGTCACATTAAATCATTTATTTCCAAAATAGTCTTCATGTTTGATGCATAGAGGCTAGAGGCATTGTATAATTACCCATAACAATCTAGTGGTGTGATGGTTGACGTCTCATCCCAAAATATCTTATCAATCCGATATCTCCATGTTACATACGTATACTATTTAAAGAAAATAGCTAAGTAATATAGGTAAATATTTATAATATATAATTATAAATATATCTCGATAAGTCCATTCGGTACTCTTAGTTACCATAAAATAATCATAATATGGTTGAAAATGAAACTTTTATTCATAATAAACATATTAGAGAAGTTTCGAGAAAAATTATATTTTTTGTCTTTTAGTGAATTAATGAGGTGTCATTTTATACCCTTTTTCGGGTTCGTTTAACCCCTTAAATCGTGCATTTATGCCCAAAATAGGTACTTAATCGCTCCTTTACAGGTATTTCTCATTTGGAAGGCATTTGAAAGAATTACACGTTACTTGGACTCATTTAGAGAAGAAACGGATAAGACTACGGACCTACACCAACATCTATCAAGAATTTCTCTACAGTGGCTAGAGACGGCGTCACAAATACAACATGACGCCGTTACCACGAAGATCAAGACGGCATCACCAGATTCAAAGACGGCGTCACGATTAAAACGCGACGCCATCACAACGTTTTTTCCTATATATACAAACCCAAATTTAGGGTTTTAGGTGTGTAACATTAGAATAAAAAGAGGGTACGAACCCTAGTTCATTTAGCAGCTATTAGGGATGATTTTAAGGCCTAAAACCCTATTGTACTTCCTCCATTTCATGTTTTAATCAAGTAAGGTTTACTTAATCATTCAATATGTCTATGTGTTGTTTGATTTATCTATGTTCTTGCTTTATTCTTAACATGCTTGGCTAAACCTCCTATTGTGTTTATTTGTGATTGTCTAAAACCTAGAATGTCGATCTTAGTGGCGTTGCTTCTTGTGATGGATATGCATGTTAGGTCGTAGAAAACTAACTTTTGTCTTTATCGTTGTTGATATGTCTAGGAAAACATGTTTGTGGAGAAAGGATACCATCGGGTAACAGTCTTCATACTACCTTGCCCCCTAATATGGTTGATCCACTTTTAATATATTTAGCATGCACTTAGTATACTCCTAGGGGCCTTGTAATAGTCTTCATACTACCTTACTTGTGCGTTCCTCTAGCGGAATACTAAGTAGACGGCGGGTTCGTGTAATTCGTTCATGACTTAGGAAATAGTTACATAGATCTTTACAAGAGTGACAAAGCAACAACACTAGGAGAAGCAATCTAGAGAGTAATACATAATTAAATAAACACAGTCTTTTATCTTATTGTTATCACTATTAGCATAGTTATTATTTAGTTTAAATAGATAAAACCAAACCACTTCTCAAACATATGATTTATTGCTTTCATAAAATATAAAAATATAAAAATAATCTTCTCTTAACCCTTAGAATTCTGTTAGACCGTGATCAAGCCTACTCAACATGTTCCTTGAGTGAACGATAACAACCCCCTGAGTCTTTCCTATACTACTATTACAACGATTAGGTGCTCTGCCTAGGGAGTTGTAAATCTTCATGTAGAAGTCCTACGACGACCGCATCAAGTTTTTGGCGCCGCTGCTTGGGGAATGGTTAGGTTCTGATCATAGTTTAGTTTAGTTCTACTGGCTTGAATCCTTTCAAGTGAGACCTTAATTCTGCATATTAGCTTTCTTGTAGTCTATCTTTTCTTTGTGATATTTGTTTCGTAACTCATTCTCGTCAACCACCATGGGAGACGAGAATCCTATCCGTACTCTAGGAGACTACTCCAAACCAAGCCACGAGGGCTATAGGAATACCATCAAGCTCCCTGTAGAGAACAACGTGGTACTTCTTCGATTCGACACCATCTGGTTGGTGCAAAACGGATGCTCATTCCACAGACTTCAGTTTGAGGATCCAAATCAACACCTCAATGATTTCCTTAAACTTGTGGACTCACTTGACCTTGACGGTGAAAATAGGGAAAGAACGCGCCTGCATTTATTTTAATTTTCCCTTCGCGATCAAGCTAGCAATTGGCTTGAGCGCCTTCCAGCAGGATCCATCATCACATGGGAGGATCTTACTACCCGATTCCTTGCTCAATTATTTCCACCGGGAAGGACCGCAAAGCTCCGCAACGATATCTTGATATTCCAACAACATCAAGGAGAATCTTTATCTGAAGCATGGACTCGTTTCAAGGACTTACTCCAAAAAGTCCCTCATCATGGCATCGATCTTTGGCTCTAAGTCTAAATTTTTTATGACCATGTCAATCCCATAACAAGACGAACCATTGACCAATCGGCCGGTGGTAAGCTTCGTAACCTCAACGCTAAAGAATCCTGGGCATTATTAGAAGACCTCACCCTCTATGACAACGAAAGTTAGAACAACCCAAGGGATTTCGCTAAGCCGGTTAAGGCAATCGCATTGCCTCAAGATGTCTCGAGTACATCCGACTGCCGTCTAATCGAATTCGAAAATCAAGTTCAACGCTTGATGGAAGCTCATCTTGCTCTGACACAACCTACCCAAGTAAACAAAATAACTACCTCATGTGAGATCTATAGTGGTCCTCACGACACTCAGTATTGCATAGAAGACCCCGAACGAGCCTTTATTGAATACGCATCCTCGTGTACCGACAAAGCGGGAGGTAAGTGGTATACCTTCAGGCTCGAGCAAAACAACCTTGGTGACACCTACAATCCATCATGGAAAAGTCACCCAAACCTTAGGTAGAGACAACCCCAAAATTCTCAAAACAACTTTTCAAACCCACCTAATCGGTTCCAACCCAACGGTTCATTCCAAAACCGTCCTCAAAATTTTAACAATCAATCAAATATAGAAGGACTGGTTTCCAAATTCATGGCATCTCAAGACGCTAGATTGTCTAAGTTTGAAGCCGATTTCAAACGAAAACAAGGCGAGATGACCAAAATTGACACTGTGTTGAAGGCCATTACCGACCAAATAGCTGGCATACTACCTAGCAATACGGTTAAGAACCCGAAACTGGGTACTTATCCAGTTTTGTCTGCTCGTTCTTACCAAACAATAAACCCACAATGCTCATCTCACCTGTCCACCTCAATCAATGCTATCAAGGCACGTTTTAATGAGACACTCATTTCCCAAACAAGCCTGCAGCAACCTGTGGTTGAAATCAAACCACAACAACCGGAGGAACCCAGACCAACTCTTGGAAATAAATTTAAGGATTTGCATCTTAACCTACCGGTTCTTGAAGTCCTAGCCCACGCTCCAATTTACAATGCCATATTAGATAAATACGTGGAGAGCTTAGAACTAGGCAAAAATGGATCAGCATTTGTTCAAGGTGAAATACCTGCTAAGATGGGAGACCCCGGGTTATTCACTCTACCTTGTAGATTAGGGGACTCAAAACCTTTTGACACCCTGTCTGATTTAGGATCATGCGTAAACATAATCCCACTTTACCTCTTCAAAAAGCTTAACATCGGACTATTAGAAGAGACTGACCATATCTTTGGATTGGCTGACGGAACCAAATCCTACCCCGTTAGGATTGTTAAAGACGTAGAAGTCCACATAGGAAAACTAAAACTATTTAATGATTTCTACGTTCTCGATACGAAAAAGGACCTCGAAACCTCTTTGCTTGTAGGAAGAGGATTCTTAGCTACCGTCAACTCAGTTATAGATTGTAGGATGGCCAAAATAGCGGTAGGAGAAGGAATCATTAGGTCGGTATTCGATGTAAAAGCAGTAGACTTATGTGAGGAGGAAGCACCTTATTGGACCACACTTGGAAAAAGGGAATCCTATAAACCCCAGCCTAGCTCGGACGGAATAGGCGCAAAATCCCCATACTATGTTAGGAAAGACTTCTTAGACTGCCATCTGCCCGGAGAATGGGAAATTTCAAGAGATGCCGAGCTTATTACTTTTAAGTATACCTTAGTGTTTAGGAGGATGGTGAAATTCCTAGGAGCCATACCTATTAACCTTAAGTGTAACATGTGGGAATCAGAGGATCTAATTAAAAAACTAATTAACTGGGACAAACCAACCAAAAACGAAGATGGAGCATGGCATGCCAAGATTGGACTAATTGACCCTGATGGAGAGGAATTTACCAAAACCCTACAATCAATCCCCACTACTAGGAAGCTCTTCGAAAGAGAAAATCCAAGAGAAATCATCGATTTGGACCACTTCTATGACACTTGACGTATGACTTCGAGTCTAGCTACAAGACTCGTTAATAAAGAAAAGTGCTTCTTGTGAGGCAACCCAATTTACTTTCCCGCAAATTAGGAGTGTCATGTGTGTTTTAATTCTTTATGGTTTGTTTTATTATGTTTGAACTATCTTGTAATCATGCTTTGTATTGTCTTTAACCTCGTCTTAATTTTAATCAAAGGTATTTTGCAAATAATAAGTGTAAGGGAATTTATCTGGCTTTAGAGCCAAGTTCAAGCATGTTAAATGAATTGTTTAGATTAATTCATGTCAGTTTCGAGTCATATGATTGAATTGTTAAATCTCAAGTCTTATGCAGCTATTTATACAGGAATTAACTTATGGAATCAAGTGAAGGAAATTTTTCATCAAAAACAAAAATTTAGTTTTCACAGAATGTGGAGACGACGTCAAGGTTTACACGCGACGCCGTCACAACGACACATGTGACGGGGTTACAACAACCCTGACGGCGTCATACGCCCATGTGCAGAAAACTTAAAGTTTTTAATTATTTTTGAAAATAAATCTTGCACAACATTTAAAATATGTATTCTTCTGTTATAAACCTGCAAAACCTAATAAATTTAACAATTCTCTCATCCTATCTGTTAGCCTTAAAATATTGATTCGAACAATGGAAGTTTGTTCATTAATTATATTAGGTCTCAGTCATTAATGAATATACGTTGTAATAGGCTAGACGGGTAAACGAGCTCTTAATTGTAAGCTAACCGGTCACGTGTATCAGGCGAAAGCCCAAGTAAACCCGAGCTCGGCCCGTAGAAATACTAAAGGCAAGTAAGCCTTTTAGTCAAGGTATAAATACCACTCTCCATGGATGGAGAGTGGGGTTGGTCATTTGTAATTTTTCATTTGCAAGTAAACAATCTCTCTCTCTCTCATTTTCTCTCTCTACTCTCTCTCTCTACAATTCTTCTCATCTTCCTAGCTTATTTTCTTGTTCTTAATATGAAGTGGAAGTGATTATTTAGATTTCGATATTTGGTATCAAGAGCCTCGGGTAGATCGTGGTTGTTTTGTGGTTCAATAAGCTCAAAAAGCAAATTTTTATGGCTTATTCCTTTACATAAGCTCACGATTCAAAAAAAAAATCGAGCTTATTGGTGTGTTGAGCTTATTCTATCTTTGGTCTTCGTGTTTCTAGCTTATCTTGAAGCTTATTTTTCATTTGTGGTTAAAAGCCAAAATTCGTGGCTTATTTCATCATAAGCTCACGTCTCATAATTTTTTTGGCTTATTGGTTTGTTTTGCTCTTACTTTCCTTGCTCTAATCATTCAACACCTTCTTGTGTTTCATTTGTGGTTAAAACCCACATTTTCGTGGCTTATTATGGATTATAAGCACACGAATCAAATTTTTTGGGGGCTTATTTGTTTCACTTGTTTAATCCTTGCTATACTTGGTCTACATCTCTATTGCTACTAAACTAGTTTCTTTATTTATTTTTTGCTAAACTTTGATCTTAAATCGAGCTTATTTCAAGCTTATTTGGTTGCTTATTTTTGAAGCTTATTTGAGATTTGCTTATTTCTCTTGTGGTCCTAACCGGTCAAAATCAAGAGACATAGATCCACTATTTTAGCTTCATAAGACAAGGACATTTTGTTTGATAGTTAAAGTGGTCCTCACTAGAAAGTGACATCAAGCGGAATATGTATGTATAAGGCCAAGCGAAATATGCAGGTGTTTTTGTGAAGCGAAATATGTATAACATATTAAGCGAAACATGCAGTATTGAGTTCAAGCGGAATATGTTTAATATCAAGCGAAACATGCAGTATTGAGATCAAGCGGAATATGTTTAATATCAAGCGAAACATGCAGTATTGAGTTCAAGCAGAATATGTTTAATATCAAGCGAAACATGCAGTTTTCAGTTCAAGCGAAACATGTTTAATTACAAGCGAAACATGCAAGATTGATTTCAAGCGAAATATGTTTCAATTCAAGCGAAATGTGCAGTCTTCAGTATTCAAGCGAAATGTGTATATTTTGAAGCGAAATACGTAATTTCCAAGCCAAGCAAAATATGCACACTTGTAAGCGAAACATGTCAATTTAGGATTTTGAACTTAAAAGACATTCAACTCACAACAAACAAACCTTAATCTCAATCAATTTCCATTCACGGTTTTTCTATTGATTTTGTAAAATCCAGCGAAAGACACAATTCTTTTCTCGGTTTTAATCATAGACTTGTAAAATCCCGTGGACGTTTATTGTTTTTCATTTTACCACAACTTCAATCATAACACATCTACTTAAGATCCTTCAAATCATTTTCACTTCATAATTTTCAGTAAAATGGAAACGAAAGATACTTTATCTTTGTGTTCTAATTTGGAAGAACAACAAATGCAACAAATTCAAGACAAAGAAAAAAAGAGTTGCATGGTATCTTTTCGACAACTTCATTCACACCTCAAGCTTCTTTCAAACAACGACTTACAAGGAACTCAAACCGAGTCTGGATTCAAACGTGCATTTGCGACACTCTTTGGTCAAGATATAGAGACTTTTACAGGCACAATGTTTTTGAACGTGGACCAACTAGAAAAACAACTTGACAAAGAAGAATTTTAAGAGATTGGATCCATGGCTTCTTTTAAAGTACTCGAGACGTAGTTTCAGATGTTCATTAAGTCACGGATGTATATGGATGATGAATATGTTGTAATGACACGCAACTACTTTCTCCAATACACTCAACTTGCGATTCTAGAATTTTGTGATACACTGATCCAACACATGGAATCTGTTAAGAAGTCGATTGGTGAAAGAGCAAAGCATAAACAAGAGTATAACAGCTGGGTGAATGAAAGACAAATGCAAACAACAGAGGATAAGGTTGATTCGAGTAAAGCATTGGATGCTAACTTGGTTGATACAGAAAGCAGTAGGACAGCATTAAAAGAGCAAGATACAAGCAGCAGATCAAGGAATGATGCACATCCTGATGATGCAGATATCAGACCCATATATGATTAAGAGCGAATGGCTAAGGTATAAACAACTGCTGAAATCAATATCTTTACTACTGGACAATAGCATACTGAGCAACCTGGATTTAATAATGAAGGAGAGGTTGACCAGAATGCTAAACAATGTCATGACACATGTCCTTTGCCTGCTACATTAACTGATAACCAGACAACTGAACTCTCAAATCAATCTCTTGAATTCGAAAATATTCGTCTCAAAAAGACAGTTGCCCAATTTCAAAAATAATTTTTAAGAATAGAAGCACATTGTGTTAATCTTGAACTTAAATATCAAAATCAAGTTTTAAAAGAAGGGCAACATGGTCAATTTTCGAAAGTAAAAAGTAATGAAGCCAAGGTTAAACATGACATAGATGTAATTGAAACAATAAACATCAAATTGGAACATAAAGTGGCTAAGTTACTTAAGGAAAATGAGACTTTGAAAAGGCATTACAAAGAAATGTTTGATTCTATCAAGACAACGAGAGCTAAGAACATAGAACACACAACTTCTTTGATTGCAAAAAATGATGACTTCAAAGCTCAACTTCAGGAAAAAGGATTTGCAATTGCAGCATTAAAAAATGAGTTAAGGAAATTAACAGGAAATAGTGTGAATACTAAGTTTGCAAAATCGTCAATCTTAGGGAAACCGGCTTTACAACCACGTAGAAACCAATCAGTTGTTAGACAACCGACTGCGTTTAAGTCTGAACGACCTAGATTTTCAAAGCAACGGTTTGCCTCCCAAGTTGATGTCAATAACGATTTGTCAAAACCAGTCACTACACATTATTTGCCTAAGGAAAGAGAATCTGCTGTTGCAAAACCTCATCACATGATTGCACCTGGCTCATCTAGGTATAGCTCAAATGACATGGTTCATAATCACTACCTAGAGGAAGCTAAGAAAAAGACACAAGAAAGCAGTTAGTGAATTCCCAAAACCTAGTATGTGATGCATTCTGCTAAGATCACAAAAGCACGAGCTAATGGTAGCAAACCAAAACCTAGGATCAATAACCAAAAGTCTAGGAATTGGCATGTCATCTGAAAAGTAGTGCGTCACGACAAAGACGGTGCCCATAGCAAACACTCTATTAGGAATTCTAGATATTTTCTAACTCCAACATTTTGTTTGCTCGACAATGCAGAAATGTGTCTTTAATGCAATTTTTCAGAGTTCTTGTGTAACAAATTCCTGAATGAATGTCAACTTACGTGCAAAGGTTCCATCTCCATAATACAAAAACAACAAGATACAAACCCGTATAGCAAACAAGTTTTACAAAGAACCAGATAAGACATATCCTAAAAAGACTTAGTCTTCAATCAAAAAGACTCCGTGTGGCGATGAGAAAACAATAACTCATATATCTTGTCCTTAGGTGGAAACTCCCAACGGGTAAAAATTTCCAAGACTGTTGGTTTAAAGGTGGGTACCTAAAGGAAAGATATTCACATCTAGCACACCCCAAGTTAACCGTGAAACCCACAAAATGGTTCAAATGACGATATCACTAACCAGTATGAATGCAAACAAACTCTTGATGTCAGAGCAATGTACACTAACGATACATTCAGGTACATCTTTAAATCTTACAAAGTAATGACTCAGAGTATGGTTGCTGAAAAGACTGATATCTGAGAAACCAGGGCTTCAAGGAATTTCATCTGATGAATAAGTAAAAGACTTATTTCTGATCATAAATAGTTCAGAACACATAATTCACGACCACAGCAATGAATTGTCAATTTAAAACTGGTATCCAAAATTGTTCCCTCCAGCAAACAAGACAGCTACATCACGACAAGGAGTTGGAATACTATTTCAGCCATCACAAAAAAATGCCTGAGGCAACATGTAAATATTTTTTAAAAAATAAAATATAAAAATATAAAATTCAAAAAGAAAAATACAAAAATCAAAAAATTCAAGAAAATGTTTTCAAAAAAAATATTCTTCTCGACATGTCTCTTGAACGATAACATTACGTAACCTGGAAGATGTTGGATTAACAACAACACGGGGCGTGTAAATTAAGTTCGAACAGGATTTTTCAAATGCTTTCAAAACATGTCATTTCTATTTTTCCCTCTATGACTATGTAATCACTCTCAGATAGCAACTCTCGTCCGGAAACGACAAAAGGAGATGAGTACGCAGAAAGTGCGCTTAACCTTATGCGTTAGAAGAGAATACGTCTAACATATTGGTTTTTCAAAAAGTTGAACATAATTTTAAAAAAAAATTCTCAATGACAATTCTAAATCTTTCTAAATTGTGTATTCAACACTCCATCCCTCATATTGTTTTACAAGACAATTATTCTACATTTGGTGTCATTTTTTAAATGAGTCAAAGTTTGAGGGGGAGTTTTTCTCTGAAAAACAATGTTTTTTTTAATGATTGTTGAGTACATCATAACATGACAATTCATAAGTATTCAAAACACATTATAAAAGTCTTAATAACAACAACGGAATAATAATGAATATATAAATAGATAGATTTGCTATAGGAGATGATTAGTTGGAGGAGCATAATTTTTTCAAGAATTCTTCAATGACGATTCATAATCTTTCAAAATTGTGTGCTCAACAATGCTAACCCTTAATTTTATATCAAATTAATACTTGGTATCCATTGTTTTATGTGTCAAACATATGTAAAATCAAGGGTAGCAGTAATTTAAAATGTTTTCCCCAACCCCCCCCAAACCATGTAATCATGCTAAGTAAAAAGTTTTCCTCCCCATGTATTTCAAGATCAAATTAAAATCATAAAGTAAATCAAAAAACTAAATGAATTAGTATTTAGAAATAAGGTGAGAAATGTATTTAAAATGGGAACTTGAAAATAATAAGTTGATTATCGACCAAAGTGCTTGATACCTTCGAAAAGGTTTTAAGGATAGATATCATACCCTACACTTCTTATACCAACGATGATTCTGAATTCATAAGGTGTGAAAGGTAGGTATTTTGTCCTATGATTCCAACCAAACAGAGGGATCTACCAATGACACTCCATAGTTAAAATAGCATCCTTATTAATGGATTGGAGATGAACTGAGTAGTAAGGGAATATGGCCGACCTAAGATTGAGCTAACACTAGAACAATCACAACAAGGTGTTAGTAATGACGTCTTGGTAGCATTGAAGGGGTTAAAGAATTAAAAAGAAATGTATGGATAAAGGGTGAAAAGAAAGAAGCCCTCCACAAAACTTAGGCAGAAACTAGAGTCAATACTATAGCTGTCTCAGAATCACAATGTGAATTGCTGATATTGAAGACTGACAACAGGACCCCAGTGATGCAATGCACCACCCTCCCCAGCCATTCGGGTTTCTCTCAACAAAAACTTGTCTCATTTGTCACGGAGATACACACGACTTCTATTTTACTTTCACACACTAGTTTATTGAATATTGAATAGGTGGCAGTCTGCTCCAGCCTTTGATTACTAAAACCAAAACTGCACTAATCGAGTCCAAGAGCCAATGAGATCCCATAAAAATAAATCTCAGATAGGACACATTCCATTACTAACACATGTTGAATACCAATTAGTTTTCACAGCTGTTAACAAGAGACTTACGCATAATCCTTGTGATTGTGCGAGACATTCCGAGTGAGTACTTATGTAACTCACAAATGAAGATTGGAAATCCTGCTTGAGCCAAGCATCAAACAAGCTCTTGTTTAAAGGTGACTTGCGAGATACATATGAAATCGAACTTGTGTCAACTGGAAAGAAACAAGATGGTGCGATTCAATTGAATCAAACTTGTTAAGGAAATGAAATTATACGGCTAATCAGAAAGATAGTAAACTAACAGATTCCACTCTTACCATGTTGTCTGCTTTGAGACATTCCGTAAATGAAGAACTATGCAAGCATGGGTAAATCTAATACCAACTGTGTTAGGAAGATCCTAAACTCTTTGAGTGAAACCCAATCAAGGAGAATTCTTTGAATCTACTTGATCATGTGGTTAAAATATTAATACTGTAAAACATCCTAACGGACCGAAGGTTAATCTAACCAAATCAGAAGAACGACAAAGCCATATACCGTCCACAAACGCTATATTTGCTAACTGTTTTATTTCAGGATACATAAAGATAGAGATGTGAGCCTTATTCTAGCTGAATCAGATTCATACACATGCTCAAGCACAAACTATAAAGACAAACTATAGCATCAAGAATAGATTCAAGAATCATGAAAGCTCAAGAATTAAAGACAAAGACTTCCGCACAAACTATGATATATAAGATCTTCCTTCAAAGATATCAAGTCTATCAAGGGAGATTGTTAACTAGCTTTCAAGAAGATGCAAAGTATGAGCATGTTGGTCAAGACACAAGATCGCAAGGCGGCAAAGACGATCAATACGGAAGGATAAAGATTTAAAGATCTTGGATGAAAAAGACAAAGTCAAAAGACAATGACAAAAGCTCAAGATCATAGATCACAAAGCATGAAGGAACAAGCCTACAACGTAGACAGAGACAAAGATCATAAGAGCTTAATGACAAAAGCAATCTCATTGATCTCACGAAGGAGTGTCACAATGAACTCACTTCGGGGGGGATTGTTAGCCTCAAAATATTGAGTCGAACAATGGAAGTTCGTTCATTAATTATATTAGGTCTTGGTCATTAATTAATATACGTTGTAATAGGCTAGACGGGTAAACGGGCTCTTAAATGTAAGCTAACCGGTCACGTGTATCGGGCGAAAGCCCAAGTAAACCTGAGCCCGGCCCGTAGAAATACTAAAAGCAAGTAAGCCTTTTAGTCTAGGTATAAATACCACTCTCCATGGATGGATAGTGGGGTTGGTCATTTGTAATTTTTCATTTGTAAGTAAACAATCTCACTCTCTCTCATTTTCTCTCTCTACTCTCTCTCTCTACAATTCTTCTCATCTTCCTAGCTTATTTTCTTGTTCTTAATATGAAGTGGAAGTGATTATTTAGATTTCGACACTATCTATCGAGTCGAACCCTAATTTACATTGTATATATGTCTATCGGACATTTTATGCTTGGTGTAGTTGTCTTTGTCTTTGATTACAGGTTATATTTGATGAGAAGAAGCTTGGAAGATCTTAGGATGCTTTCATTAGATGATTCTTGGAGGATGATTTAACCAGTTATCACATGTTTCTTCTCCGTTATTGAGCAAACCAGAGGAGGACTAGTTTCTTTTCCTTGTTTTCTTTTCCTTTTATTCATTCTTACGGGTACTTCTAGAGAACATTAGGGACAATGTTCAACTTAAGTGTAGAGGGAAAATAAGTCTTAGAAACTATTCTTTCATTTGTCATTTGCTTTGTCCTTAAAATGATGGGTAATATATCGAAACATAGCATAAGAGGTAATTTTAATCCAAATTTAAAATTTTTTATGACACATACCAACGAAAACCAAGTATTAATAGCGTCTCATGGATAGGAATTTATATTGCTAGCACAAAAACCCTCAAATTCCACCCCCACAATGTGAGGTTCGCCCTTAGATATTATACCTTTAGTTTGTTTGAGTTAAGGAGTGAGCAATAATGTATGTTTATTCCGTCGTTACGGATGTGAATGCGTGGTTTTGTCGCCTTTTCTGGAACATTGGTATTGGTTACTTTAGGATTATAAGAGTATACCGGTAGCATATTAAATTCTAGAACTTGTTATTGTGATGCATCCTAAGACCACATAGTAAGTAGTAGGATTTGCTTGATAAGAGGCATTAGGATTAACCCATGTTTTAAACCTGTAATTGTTTTGATGGTCACACCAATCATATAACTATCCCATACCCTTGCCATGTACTCATTATTAGTGCAGGATACCCTAGTATAACCCTCCGAGCCTATCCTTTTTCACGGTTCTCGTATATCTCTGGTGGATTCCTGATTATTAATGTAGAGCATTGTCACCCTTAAACCAATCATTACACCTAAAAAGCCTTAGCCTACCTTATATGTACTCATTTTTAGTACATTATTGTGTTTAACCCAAGTTAATTATTTGAGTACACGGTTGCTAAGTCCTTATCCTTGTAAATACAGTTTTAGGATGATTGGGATTCATGGTAGTATTTATTTCACGGAAGAATGGGGAAGAAAAGTTAAGTCAATACCCCCATATGTTTGTCAAATGATCTCCATGTTATTTTGATCCATCTCAAATCGGGTCATTAGTTAGATTGTAAATATCGAGCATGTAAAAGCTCAAGTGTAGGGGTACCTATTATAAACCCCACATGATGTATTATGTTATTCAAAAAAATATTATGAGAAAAGAAAAAGAAAGAGATTGATGTAGAGTTGTGTAGAGTTTGTAGATCTTCGTTCGAGTCTTGGCTTAGCAACCAACCCAAAGTGTATTCGTGTAAATAATTAGCTAACCCTTCCTCTCTAAATTCACCCAAATCCATCCAAATGTATCCCATCTGTTTCCATTTCCATTATATGTTATCTTACACCTACACCCCACAACCCTTTAAAAGACCTCTTAGATAGTAATGAATAATACTTGCACCTAGCGGTAGAGGTTTGACCTTTACCAAGCCTATGGTAATTTATATGCTATGACAGGTAATGAGTGTTGATTTTCCGTTTCCCCCATATGTTATAATTTATTATACACCCGAGTGAAAGAGAAAATCCCCAAACACTTATGTGAGGTGCTAGTATATACTTTTTGTGCTATTAATTACAAGGTCTAGAAGGTTGTGTTGTAAAATATGTTTAAAGAGTGGGTAAAATGACCCCTCATATTGTTATTGTCTAAGTAGAAAAGCCCATTTGCTTGAGGACAAGCAAATCCCAAGTGTAGGGGTATTTAATAAGGTGTCATTTTATACACTTTTTCAGGGTCGTTTAACCCCCTAAATCGTGCATTTATGCCCAAAATAGGTACTTAATCATTCCTTTTAGATATTTCTCATTTGGAGGGCATTTGGAAGAATTACACGTGACTTAGGCTCATTTGGAGAAGAAACGGACAAGACTACGGACCTACACCAACATTGATCAAGAATTTATCTACAGTGGCTAGAGACGGCGTCACAGATACAACGTGACGCCGTCACCACGAAGATCAAGACGGCGTCACAAGATTCTACGATGGCGTTAGAGCATACGACCTAGCCTATTATCTAGAATATTCTCTTTCATGACTGTGTCACGATTAAAACGAGACACCATCACAACGTTTTTCCTATATATACAAACCCGAATTTAGGGTTTTGAGTGTGTAACTTTAGAATAAAAAGAGGGTACAAACCCTAGTTCGTTTAGCAGCTGTTAGGGACGAATTTAGGGCCTAAAAACCCTATTGTACTTCCACCAACTCATGTTTTAATCAAGTAAGGTTTATTTAATCATTCAATATGTCTATGTGTTGTTTGATCTATCTATGCTCTTGCTTTATCTTTAATATGCTTGGTTAAACCTTCTATTGTGTTTATTTATGATTATATGGAACCTAGAATGTAGATCTTAGTGGTGTTGCTTCTTGTGATGGATGTGCATGTTAGGCTCTAGAAAACCAGCATTTTTCTATATCGCTGTTGATATGTCTAAGGAAACATGATTGTGTAGAAAGGATACCATCGAGTAACAGTCTTCATACTACCTTTCCCCCTAATATGGTTAATCCACTTTTAATATATTTCACATGCACTTTATGTACTCCTAGGGGCCATGTAATAGTATTCATACTACCTTACGTGTGCGTTGCTCTAGCGGAATACTAAGTAGACGGCGGGTTCGTGTAATCGTTCATGACTTAGGAAATAGTTACACAGATAATTACAAGGGTGACAAGGCAACAACACTAGGAGAAGCAATCTAGGGAGTAATACATGTTTAAATAAACACAGTCTTTTATCTTAGTGTTATCACCATTAGCATAGAATTATATTTAGTTAATAGATAAAACCAAACCTCCTCTCAATTATAAAATTTACTTGCTTTCCATAAAACATAAAAACACAAAAATAATCTTCTCTCAACCCTTAGAATTTTGTTAGATTGTGATCAAGCCTTCCTAACCTATTCCCTAAGTGAACGATAACAACCCCTGAGTCTTGCCTATACTACTACAACGATTAGGTGCTCTGCCTAGGGTGTTGTAAAACTTCTTGTAGAAGTCCTACGACGACCGCATCAATTTGTATTCACTCTCATCTATCTCTAGTTATTAATAACAACATATTATTATACATAAGTGTACTTTATGTAAATAGATTGGACACAATAGTTATTTATCGAAAGGAAGAAATACATTTTGCCTTCTTATTTATCATGTTAACAAGGTTTTGATGCCCGCGCGTTGCCGCGGGGCATCATGTCCAAGCTTAAAATGTTTAGATACAATTTTAGCCAATATATACTTAACCACAAAGTAGAGATACCAATGTTAATACTATATGATCAGCTACCTAGACAATATAATATATCCACAGGCAACAAAGTTTCTAAACACATCCAAACATTTGAATGAATTACATAGAAAATGGATGAATGGGACATTAGAATATGATATGTGAGAAATCACATATCCTTTTTGTATCAAAACAAGCCCTAAAAAGATAAAAAAATGCAAAATTATGCTTGTATATGTGTGTTTTATCTTTTGTGAATGTGTAGGCATGGATATTGCAAAAATTACAAGAAAAGAGCCCAAACCGGACAAAAATGGACACGAGAACGGATAGAGTGCACAAGAGCCGAAAGTTTTCTAGCAAAAGGTTAACAAAAAGTCAACCATGGTCAAGCTTTGGTCAAACCACAAAATGACAAAACCCTTAAAATACCAAAAATGCCCTTATTGTTAAACTATTTTCACCATAAGTCCTTAATTCAATAACACCGTTAGTCCTTTGTTAATTAAGGACTAACGGTCGTTAAGTGTTAAATATAAACCCAAACCTTTTTCGTTTAAACCAAGTCAACCCTCCCTTTACCCTGGTCAAACAAAAAAGAAAAAGGGCGCGTAAAATCGTTGTTACTTTTCACTCGTCTTCCCCACTTTTACCCTGCTCGATTAAAATACAATCAACCTCTTCTAGAAGCAATCTAACGTGGCCACAAGAGATGCTAGTACTAAGCTGCCATCTTAGCAAACTAAGAAGTCACCAAGAGCTTTGATTGGTCAAGTTTACAAATGAGAATGACACGCGTCTCCAAAGAAACACGCCCATAAGTGGAAAATTACACTGAATTCAATGAAAAAGAAACACAAAAGGTCAAAGAAGTGGGATTTCCAGCGTGGCAATCCGTGTGCTCAATTTCAATCTAACGGCTAAGAATGGGCATCACTCCTCACTCACAATCATCTTTTTCTTATCTAGTTTTTAGTAGCTTTAGGGTAGTGATTCGTTAAATATTATATATATAATATTTCAAAAAAATTCAAACTTTTAACACTTTTCCGACAAAATTCCAAAAATCTCAATCTTTATCGTTTACTAAATTTTTTTCCCAAAATAACGTTTGTTAGGAACACAAAAGTGTCGGTCACTTCCATAGATAACAGTCGTTAGCTCGTTAAGTAATTTTTTGAAACTTACATAGGTTAGTTAGGACCAAGCGCTCCCAATGGGATAAGCCACCTCAAGCCAAGGCTCCCTCCGCCCCGTGTAAGTATTATTAACACCTCTTCATGCCTTGGAGAGGTGGTTGTGGTTGTTAATTTCACATAGTTATGCATTTCTTCTCTTACTTTCTCTCATATATACACCATTCCTTCTCTTTTCTCTCTCTAGTTCTTGTTGTTAAAGATTACTAATATTCTACAATTGGTATCAAGAGCCATGGAGTGATGTGTTTAGTTATTGTGTTTTACTTTTGGTTCGTGTGTTTTTACTTGCAAAAATTATCCATTACTTCATTCAACTTTCGGTAAATCTCTGTCTTAGTAATCTTTAATGATATAGGCAGTCACGCTTATAATCAAGAAAAACATCAATTTTGTTATTTTGTGTTCGAAAACCTTTACATAAGAACAAATCTTGATTTTATATTTTTTAGCTTTAATACCTATAGTTTTCATTTTTCTTATCCTATCGGGTTAGTAACACTAGTTGTAACAAGATTTTTTTAGCAAAAAAAAACATCAAAAAACGTGTCTTTTTGTTGTATTTTAGTTTGAGTTTTGTGGTCGCGAACAACTTGCTTCTTGTTTCAGTTCGAACAACTATATCCGATCCAAGTAATTTCCAGTTTGCTATCCTTGTCTCACTCTAGATATCGCGTTATGCTTTTTCTGTTCTCCTGTCGAACAACTAATTTGAGACGACAGACGTGTTAGGATCACAAATATGTGTCTATTATGGAAAATTATCTAGTTTATTTTAAGTTCAAACACAGGAGAAACGTGGAAATTAGTCCTATCTCAGTGTCATTGTGTTTTACCTATAAAACATACTCCTTTTATTTACATTAGAGGGTGAAGTTTCACATTTGTATTTTCATTTAATTTTACATTTTAATAAAACTTGATAAATTAGAAAAAAGCTCTTCTCATTTTGTCATTCTGGCTTATTCTTATTTTGAGCTTTCCCAATTTCCGAGATCGTGAATCATGAAACCTCACAAGTGGTATCAGAGCTGCAAGAGCGATTTGTGATGTTTACAGCTTATTCGGTTCAGCTTATTTCTGCTTATTTTCAGTTCTGTTTCGATCCATGAGCTTATTGATCATATTCAGTCAGATTCGGTTTATCTTCTTAAGATCAGCTTAATTTCAGCCTCAGTTAGCTCTGATTATGTTTACAGCTTAATTTGTGTCTAAGGATTGTTACAGCAGTATTATTTGTGCTTATCTTGTGATTGATTCGATCGAAATTGACTGCTTGCGGTTTTATCGCAAAATTTGTTCAATTTTCGGTCGGTCAAAAATCAGTTATATGCTGCTAATTTTAAACAAATATCATTTTCGGATCTGGTCAATATATAGTTTCGACAAACTCAAAAAATCAGAACTGACAAAATTCAAACTCGATAATATACAATTTCAGTGGTCAAATTTCGACGTTGACTTGGTCAACGGTCAAACTCGGTTATATAACTGATTTGTTACGAAATTACAAATTCGATATGATTCCGAATTTACACCATCACAGTCAACATTCACATCTACAACATCAAAAAATCCAAACTAAACCTATATCTCATCCTCCTCCAACTTGAAACAATATTCCATCCCCATCACACAAACTAGACTCAAAACTAAATGAACAAAAACTACAAATGACTCAGATTTCTTCTTCGTGTGCGCTTTTTTTTTATTCACAGTTTGTGACCTTTACGAGGTTAAGCCCACGAAAGACTATTAATCATCGTATCCTATAAAGGTAAAATCTCCTCTCATCATGTGATTTTCTCTCGATCAGCGCACGATCTACTATGGATGTGTGTGGAAAGAAAGATTATAACTTAATTTGTTATTCTCTATTCTTGTTTGTTGTTCAAAAACCGCATAGCAAGAAAAGAACTAACCTAACATGACTCGTGTAAGATCTTGAAGACGTTCTTTTAATCGTGAATATAATAATCAAACCTATGGTGCTTGTGAGAGAATAGTAGGAGGATAGACAAGTATCAACTTTTCAATTATAATGAAACTTAACGACGTTATACATGGAGGGCCCCAAAACACCTCTCCAAAAACAAATGTGATCCATAATTCTAATCCTACCCAAAGGCATTCCAAAGCCTGATCAAGCGCCCTTCAATCCCCACAGTCGCACTAGATCTGGATGCGCTTATGTCATCTAAATAGTCAACGTCCCTCCACAGACCCACCATGCCGTTTGCCTCCCAACTCTTCCCTGACTCCCTATGTGCTCGTTATCAAGCACGACCTATCCCGCGCTCACACACGCAAGAGTTCATGTGTGTGTGTCTTCGGTACCTAAGACAACCTTATAACATAGGACTATGGTATCTAAAGGATTCCGGATTTGAACTAATTGCATATTCAGATGCGGACCATGCAGGATGTAAAGATGGTTGTAAAAGTACGTTAGGAGGATTGCAATTTATAGGTAGAAAGCTCATAAGTTGGAGTTCAAAAAAACAAGATTGTACTGTCATGTCTACTACTGAGGCTGAATATGTTTCCTTGTCTGCATGATGTGCACAAGTTATTGGAGCGTACAAAACTACTAAGACTTGGCTACAAGTAAACCAGACTTTTCCGATGGATTGTGATTCCAAGTAGATGCCCATATTGCTATCTATGCAACAGTTCCAGACTCGCCGCGCCGCATCTCTCCCGCTAACTTTACACAATAGAACTCTCCTAACGGTCCAATCCTTTACTTAAAGGTACGTGGTAGCGAAGGGTACTGTGGAAGTTTACTTTGTCGGGATTGAATACCAACTTGCGGATCTATTTACTAAAGCTCTTCCAAAAGAATGCTTTGAGTATCTAGTTCATCGCATTGGTATGACACGTATGACTCCAACACAGTTTGAAAGCTTGACAAAGTCATCTTCTTGAAAAGATCATACATCCAAAACATGTAAATACATTTTTTCAAAAACAAAAGAAAAAAATTTGAAAAATACAAAAATTCAAAAAGATTTTTTTTTATTAAAAAAAACACATAATTTAAAGATCACATGATTAGATTCATGATTCCAAGTTTTTATAAAAAGCTTTCAATTGAAAATACGGAATCATAATCTAAGAGTGAGTAATTGAAAATTTTTCATTCATATACCTCATTTCTTAAATAAAATAAAAACAGTGATCTCTCACAAAAACTCAAATGTGGAAAATGTTGTATTTTCAAGGGGGTGTGTTTATTTTATATCAACCATCTTCATTAAAGGACTAAGTGTTTAGCATGATTTCATTTCAAAGGGGGGTCTTTGTAAACATTGGTTAGTTTTTGAAAACTCATCATTACTCAAGGGGGAGTTTTTGGGACTTAGAAAAACAATATATGGGAAGTACATACCGTTAACTATTGAAAAGAAACAGGGGGCTGATGAAAGTGACATTTCCAAAGTGATATTTGGTTACTATAAAGGGAACAAAACATTTATTTTCAATTTTTATTGCAACCGAATCCTATTACCTGAGTCTCGGTGTCTCCGCCGCACAATGTCAGAACGTTTTCGAAATCATCCCCCGCACGCGTATTAACTTTCTTTTTATCTCAAAGTCCGTTGTTACGCGTTTTGAATCCGATCTAACATGTTTTGTTATCGAGTTTAAAATCGGTAAGCATTCATATATTACTAGGTTTGTTATTTTTACTGATTTGTGTAACAGTTATGATCAAAGACGATAACAATGGATGATTGTGTGAAGTTAACTAAACCATAACTGAGAAAACGTCTAGACATATTAATTCGATGTAAAAATTGAAACTCGGAAAAGATTGAGGTTTATCGAGTTTGATTTGATGGTATTATTTTTTGTATTAAAAGACTTGAGTTTTGGTGTTTCAAACAAACAAAGGGTTTTCATTTTTATCTCTTTTGTCCAAATTCAGTAAAAGTCAAACGTCTAAACTCAGTAAAAGTCAAAATGTCAAAACTCGTAAAAAATCAACATGTCAATTCAGTAAAGGCAAAAAGTCAAATAGGAACCAATGTAGTTTGGTGGATAAGTAAATTGTTTTGATTGATTCTATGCAGATGAGACGTCTGTGGAACTAGACAAAGAACACTTTTTTATTGTGTTTTGAAGACAACCAATAATTATGCTCAGGAAAACACACCGTTTTTTTAAAAACTTCTAGGATCAGGGGTCACATAGGCTATTTCATTATTGTTTAAGTGGTCTAGTCAGTGTACGGTTTTGACTATTTTTGCATATGTATCAGAATGAGGAAAGTGAGTGACTTTGTGGACACTTCAGTTAGTTGAATTCGATGTGTTTGTCTTCATGATTGGATCATGTCAAAAAGTGAAATAGGAAAAGTTTTTATAACTGGAATCTAAAAATACACAAGTCTCACTTGTTTAAGTGGTCTAAGTCATGTCCGGTTTCGGTCCGTTTTTTGCAATGAATAGATGAGGTTCGTGGAGTGACTTTAGTGACCACTTCAATTTTTGATTTGAGATTCGATGATTATCATTATAATAAAGTTTTTGTCAAAATAAGATTCTGAAACGTTCTTATAACTCTGTTATAGTGTCAAATATGATACTCTTTTATCTAAAACCGGTTTTTAAGAAGTTGTATGATTTCTCTTTCATTAGTACAAAAGATCTTGATTCAAAAGCAAAAGAGACATCTTCATCATTCTGATAAGAGTATATCATGTCACAAAGAATTTCTGTATGAGGCTTTCTAAAAAATAGAACGAGAGAGCTAAATCCATACGCGAAAAACGCAACTCAAGTGCTGTTCCAAAAAAGCATTGCTCAAGACCATACAAAATGATAATCAAAAGAACAATTCGAATAAAGCGTTATGGCATGTGCTAAAAAAAGCGAAGAACGAGCACTTGACGAAGAAACTGATCAAAAAATAAGTTCAAAAAGAATTGCCAGAATATAAACAGACAGAGTGGAAAAGACAAAATTGTCAATGTATTTTTGTTATTACTCTTGATTTTATCATTTTAGTAATCATCATGGCATAACAAAAAATGCAGCTGATGGTTATCCAGACGAATGTTGTGCCTCCAAACAAACATTCTGATCTATATGGATGCCAACACAGAAGGTTGTCTTGAAACGTGCAATGTCCACCCGAAAGCAAATATGCTCGCACATAATCAAGAGATTCATCCTTATGATTCAGTATTGCTGTTCTTCTCTGTACCCTGGATCTATATGGGACAGTTTGGATACTTTGAAGGAAAGACGGATCAAAGTATAGCTCACATTTATGCTTGACAAGAAAGTGCCTTTCTCATACACTAGATGGACTTCAGGGGACAATCTTTCACTTACAAAGCAAATGCCAACAATCATGATAGCTTTATGCCACCACCATCTATTTTTAGCACTTGTTCCATTCTATAAACAAACAATGGGGCTTTACAATGGAGTGAAGACATCATTCAAGCTTTAAGAAATTGGTCTTCTGCAGCCATGGAAACATTATGCAAGCTATTTTCCAAATGCTTGACAAACGTGTTACTGGATGGGGGATCAACTGCCATACCGCGCCGTAAGCAAATGATGTATTGCTTTGTCAATAACATTTCTTGTGGATTATGCGGGAGGCGCACCGCTCGCGCGGAACGCCTTTACTTTCTCTTACTCATCCAACTTCTTCGTTTCCTTATCCAAGTATTTACATAAGATCATTATTAGTTCATTACATGAACTTGTTTCTTCTAAACATTTCAAGATCGTGCTCGAGACATGTATCGCAACAATCTGCAAGCTGGTGACACATAATGAAAAATATCTTTAATTCAGGGAGACATTAAAGAAAGTTGGCATTGCAAGTTCCATATTGGTATGATCACTGAACGAGATGAAGCACACGGAGCATTTAGATGTATGCGGAGGTGTTTGGGTTTGATGTTCTTTGACTCAGTCACAACGACTGATCGTGCTACCAAGAACGCATTAGACACCTGGCGCCCCTAAGGTCACCTTAACCTTAAATGATGCAGCAGAGTCAAGGCTCCAAAACGGTTATGTGATTCAGGTTTTTGTCTTCTAAAATGGATATACAGTTTATCCACCAGCTCCGTAGTACAACTGTTGATAAATCAGATGGTGATCTTACAAGACAATGTACAAGTAAGTCTTGCTGCGACAAAAGTCAGAGGAAGGCAAAGAAGATGCTAGAGAAAATGTTTAGAACTGGGTCAACGAGCCCTTGGCGTTTTGTATGAGTTGAAAAGATAGGTGGATAGGACCAGAGAATGTTATGGCTGCTAGTTCACTCCCTAGAATGATGAATCAAATAATCTTAGGCCCTAGGTTAGAGCCCAAGAGTAGATAAGGAAAGTTCGAGGAGTGTGGAGATTATTAAGGATAAGGAAGTAGAGCGCTACTAATGCATGAAGAGGTGAAATTACTAAATGTCATAAACCTGTGAATGTTAATGACGATAATGAGGAAAGAAATAAGGATGAAGTGTATGAATTAAAGCGAAGGGAGAGAAGGGAAGATTGTAAAGGATTCTAGGAGTACACATTCCCTCAAACCAAATTTAGATCTCATACCACCGACTTCTATCATCTATTCAAAGCCAACTGTCATTTCAAATGCTACAAGAGTTTCTTTTAGGAGTTAGGGGACGTATGGATATATTGTTGCACAAACATTTGAGCAAGGTTTCTGTCAAGAATGTCTTTTGATACTTTGTGATCATCTCCAAGAAGAAATGATGAATCACTACTTTATGGTAGATATCGCTTATTAGGAGCATTAAAAAAGCAAGTTCCGCGGAGAGGTTCGAGATCAAGTTCCAGTGATGTTGCGTGAAGGTTGATTCTTGAAAGAGAAAAACAGCTAAAGAGGAGATGGAACCGGATGATTGCTAAAGCAATTTTACAGAGCGTGGGAATATACAGGATGAACATCTCTTTCAAAATTCAGGGAAAGAATTTGACAATAACATTCATTCTCAATTGATGCTGTCAGTAAGATGTTATATGTCTGGTCCATCCTTTCATGTTCCTCCAGTTCAATCATAACAACATAATGTTCCCCGGACATCTAATATCAATTGTATCTCTTATGAAAGTGATCTCGCATAAGCAGCAAGACATAGCTATATGGTTGGCACTCCAAATGAAGTTTGAAAGACTTCAGGTACCACAAACTACATGTAGAACTTCTGTCGTTCGCACAAGAAATCAGGACGATCCTTATGATGATGCTCATCCTGAGGGGGAGAATAGTGCAAATCCGGCAAAAAAAGACGATCTGAGTATGAAGCATTGTGTTGGAGAGTCATCGTCTGAGAAGTCAATGAAGAGGAAACGAGGTCCATCAACTTCAGGTCAATCAAGAAGAAGTCGATGATTATGATTTTTTGGACTGATTCTTATGCTTCAGATGATGATGAAAATACGACGAATCAAGTGTTACAAGCTTTATGGAAGAAATATCACTTGACTATTGATGACAGCAAAGTTAAAGAAATGGTGGCATGAGATGTGAGACATCAGATTGTTACTTCCAGACGAAAGCATCAACTATTATATGATAAGATGAGAAGATATTAGAATTTCTTGATAAATCTGACTTGTTTGGGAAAATCGAAAAGGAAATTTCTTATATCTCCCATATCACGACAGACCACACTCATAGTTCTCAAACGCGTTGTCAAGAGATCCTCGGACAGCGTCCGACTATCTCTCATAAATCAATATCTTTAGTATTGATAGAAAGGAAGTTCAGGGCCCAAGAAGATAATATTGTCACTTCACAAGGTTTCCTGCAATTTTCTTCAATGCATGATGATATATAGAAGAAGAAACTTCCGATAGGTGAGAGAAGCGTGAGTGGGGTGGTGTGTTTGATAGGTGATTATTGGTGGTGTTGTGTGTGTCCTTTGTGTGAATGCTTGTGCGAGTGTAGGTGTGTTGGTGTCCATGTGGAGAATGCGACTATTTGTTGTGGGGAGGTTAATCCTCATGGCGCTCAGAGAAAGAGCGTCGTGTCCTACTATGTAGGGAGAGAAGAAGAGTGAGTAGGTCGGCGGCTTGAGAGGAGGGATTAGAGTCTGTGGACCAAGGTCGCGAGAGAGAGGGTGGTGAACAGTCGGGTGTGTTATGGTTAGAGGGAGTGTAGTGCAGAATGTCGCGAGAGAGTTAGAGGGAGTGCGCGATGTGTGCAGGAGGTGGCGCGGTCAGTTGGAGACGGGTGTACTAGAGGGGGAATGGGGGACGGATGCGGACGCCGACGCACAGGTTGTTAGTTCCACTTGTAGGAGGTATGCTGTGTGGTGTCAGAGAGGTGATAGAGAGCTGATTATTGCGGAGTGTGATTGCATCGTGTCTATTACAAGCTGATTACAAGAATCTTAATAAGAATGATATTGAGGACATATATTTGCTGATCATAAATGGCAAGGTACCTGATTATGCAGAAACAGGGTTGTTATGGTCTTTGTCAGTATTCATTAGAAGTTTAGTGATATGGGAAAGAGTGCGTGATTTTCAACTTGGAATTGAAACTTATCACACAGAAAGTTAAACTCCTGCACCAATAATCTCTTCCGGGAGTGAAAGCACCAAAATGTTCTCCATTCATCTATGAAGTCGTGCATGGACATCATCTTCAAGGATAGCAAGAAAGAGAAAAAGGGTGATGAGGGGGACATCAGATATTCATATTTTGGTGAGCAACTACTAACTAGAGTACTGAAGGTTTTAAAGAGTTACATAATGAGTTTAATTATGGTATGTACAAGAGAACTACGCATGATGAGGTTGAGTATCTAAAGTTGTTTGAAGAAGAGATTGAAGTAAGATTGAAGTATCACAACCAGATGAGAAGATGGGAGATGTATGTGAATGGACGACCATTGGGTACCACGAATGGAAGCCCAGAATAATCGACCTTAGGGGGAAATTGTTAGTCTAAAAAAGTGTTCGATTATGTAGATTAATTTATTTAGTCATTTAGCTAGTGCTTCTCTATTTTGTTTAGAATAAAAATAGTTTTTACTAAGGTTATATTATGCTACAAAAGTAAGAAATAGCATATTTGCTAAAGAATAGGGGCTAGAAGTGAACAACTAAGGATAGGGAGTCTCTTTTCTCTATAAATACCTTTTCATCATTAGAGGTATGCCTTGTAATACAACTTTTCCTTTTTCTCCATTTTATAAATTTTGAAATTGATATACTTTGACATCCTCTACTATTCTCTCCAAGCTTCCATGGTTGATTATGTATGATTCAAGATAAACAAGACCTAACATTTAGTTTGTACCGAACAACTCAAAGTCAGTTTGTACCGAACAATCCAATACAGTTAGTACCGAACAACTAATTTTTAGTTTGTACCGAACAACTCAAACGCAATATGTACGAATCAACTCACAGCTTACGTTTGTATGAAACAACCCAATACAGTTAGTATCCGAACAAATTAAAGGCAGAGTTTGCTATCCGAACACTCAAGGGCTGTTATGTTCCGAACAACTCAAGGAAGTTTGTTACTTGAAAACACTCAAATGGCAATTTGTATGAACAAACTCAAAGGCAGTTTGTTACTCGAACAACTTAAGTGCAGTTCATCTCCCGAACTAAACTCAAAATTTCCAAATTATACGGTTTATTTCTTTGATTGTTAAATCCGTGAAACATTAACTTGTATTCCCAGATTTTGGTTCATAGACATTGTAAATCATGTTGTTTCAAAGAAATTAAAACACTTAAAAGACATACTTCTCCCCTCACATCTAACAATTTATTTCTACCACTGTTCGATCCAACAATAATCTTTTAACATACAACTTTCTCAATGAAGACTCTTGCTGACAAAGCAATTCTTTCGGGTGCTGACAATCATCCACCTATGTTGGAAAAGGATATGTATGATTCTTGGAAAAGCATAATGGTGCTATACATGATGTCATTAGACATCACATGGACGAATGATCCTTGAAATCTGGTGAAAATGGTCCACTCAAAAGGCTAGTGTGAAGGTGTGAGACAATAAGAGGAACGCTCGACCAAAGAAAATTTTTGTGTTATCTGCTACGCTCAGACTCAATTCAAGCTGGCACTCGCCGTGCAATCAAGGAAACAACTATCATTCTCCAAGGTACTAACACCAGAGGTCTATGCATTGGTTAGCAATTCATTAAAGTCGCCAAGGACCTTTGGTGAGAAAGAATTCAACCTTCTCATGCAAGGAACTTCATTGGATGACAGGAGGAAAATGATGATGTATGCTTTATGATGATTTGATAAGTTTTGCTTATAAGAAGGGGGGAAACTACGTGATTTATACTTGAGATTTTCACTACTACGCAATGACTATGAACATCTACAATATGAAACTGAGTACAATTTCAATGTGTACACCAAGTTTTTGGAATACTCTTTCCTCGCGAAATCACAGTGGAAGATATTTGTGACAGATGTCAACTGGTTTGGGATTTGCACACATACTATTCAATTGATTTAGCTTCAGTGCTTACTTGGACAACATGAATTTCATGCAATTGATGGCTTTTATGCATAACGAATACTCTGCATTCCGCTTGCTTTGGTTGAAACCATGAGATGATCTCTGGTCTCCTTATTTAACACTATCGAACTCATACTAAAATTACTCAACTTCAACCCACATGTTTCACGCATATCAGTCTCATAGTATGGTTCACCTAATCAGTCTTCAACAAATACTCAACTCTTCAATCATCAACACCTCTTTCAACACTTATCCGTCAACGATTATCAATCATCCGTTCACCACATCATATTTATTCTCCTCATCATCCATCCCTCATTGGGACTTATGCTGCCACCATTACCACAACCTGAGTCGGATTAATTTATGTTTAGTTTTCCAGAAAGGTGATGATCTTTTGATGATCAAACACGATGCTGTCGTTCTTTGACTGCTGTTGTTACTTCCCGCTACCCCACTACCAATAATCAGCTAAGGAATTCGTCAAACCCTAGGAAATAAGCTACCATTAATGATGGGAGAGTGACCTTACAACCAATTCAAGGGAGACAAACTTCTTTTGTTGCGGGTACTATAAGGACCTACACTCCAGGAGCAAGTGGAAGCAATTCGGGGGAACAAAGGACTGTTATTTGTTACAACTACAAAGGGGAAGGACACATGTCCAAACAGTGCACTAAACCAAAGAGAAAACGGGATGATTTGTGGTTTAAGGATAAAGTGTTGCTGGTACAAGCTCAAGCAAATGGTCAAATTCTACATGTGGAGGAACAAGCATTTTTGGCAGATCCAGGAATTGCAGAAGGTCAAGCTACACAGACTATCATTACTCACAATGTTGCTTATTAAGCTAATGATTTGGATGCATATGACTCTGATTGTGATGAACTCAACACTGCCAAAGTTGCTCTCATGGCGAATGCGCCTCTCTGTGTATTATGGTTCACAGATGCTCACTGCTGAGGTACACAATCATGATAATGTGAATACAATATGATTAATCAAGTTGTGCAGGCGATGCCGTCTTCTTGATCCGTTGAATGTTGTGTACCCGTTTAGAGATGAAAATAAACCAGTGATCGGATATCATTCCTTATTCTCAGTATGTGATTGAATCACAACAGGCAGCTGTTTAGAATTCTAACTCTTTTGCACAACAAGATGCACTGATATTATCTGTGATTGAACAACTAAAACCCCAAGTAGTTAATTGTACCAAGATTAATCTGGACAAGACAAGTGTCAATGATACTTTAACTGCTGAGCTTGAAAGATATAAGGAACAAGTTAAAGTTTTGAAAGAAGGACAAAATGTTGATTTAAAGAGTAATGATAATGTTTTAGATTCAAGTGCACAGTCTATAAAGATTGGTCATCTTAAACAAACTCTTTCTGAACATTTTGTCGCTCACGCTCTCTCTCGGATCTCGCAGCGCTAAAATTTTGGCAAACAGTCACTCTTCTCAAAAACTAAATTTTAAGAAAGAAGAAGTCTAGGAACATCGATAGGAGATTGCTTAGAAAAGGGATCAAACAGCTCGATATATGGTTTTTTTTAAAAGATATCAATCTGCACAAACTGTTTACATGTTGACGAACCCCTCCGTTTTCTATAATCATACACTAAACAAAGCTCTAGGGATTTCAAATCCTTTCTATCTGAAGGAAAGTTTCAGCAAGTTGGAACCAAGACTTTATGATGGTAATGTCATTAGAATACGAGTGCTATTGTGGATTCTGACTCCGAAGAGACCTTAATGCTTGCTGAAGAGAGTCGTTCAAAAATGCTTTTAAAACAAAAGGATCCTATAATGTTAGAAAAGAAAGTTAATACTACACCAGTCGATTATGCTGTTCTTAATCAACTTTCTCAAGATTTTGAAAAACGATTTGTTCCACAAACTGAATTATCTGCTGAACAAGCCTTTTGGTCTCAGAATTCTGTGAATTCTCCAGAACCCACTCTTTCTAGTAGACCCACCAAAGTTGAGGTTCCAAAAGAACTTCCTAAAGTCAGCATGGTTAATACGAGTTTGAAGAAACTTAAACACCATCTTGCTGGTTTTGATGTGGTAGTCAAAGAAAGAACCACACCCACAGCTATCACTGAGGGTTCGTGGGGGTTCGAACATATAAAAGCTTGTTTTAGGGATGAAATAATTCCATTTGTAAAAGCTCTGAAGGACTTATTTAACACATTCAATCAATATTTGGTTGATGAACTTTCTGAAGTCCAAAATGTCTTTCATCAAATGGAACAGGCTGTGGAACAACATCGTTTAGAGTCAAAAACATTTGAAGTTAAAATGAATCAAGTTTTGAACGAAAACGAACGACTCTTGGAACAAGTCATTAACAAAGATATTGTGAATGTAATTATGAATTCTTCTACGAATATTGCTTTTGTAAATGTGCATGAATGTGAAAAGTGTCTCAAACTTGAGACTGAGCTTCAAACAGATTTCATTGAAAAAGAGATTTATGATAAACTGTTTAAAAGTTTCATCACTCTTGAAAAACATTGCATCTCTTTAGAAGTTGATTCTCAACTTAATCAGGAAATTTTTCAAAGGGATAATTCTGTTTCAAATCAAAGTGCTCCAAGTTTTGATCAATTGTTTGAATTAAATGAATTGAAAGCTTAGTCCCAAGAGAAATACACGATCATAAAGAAGCTAAAAGAGAGAATTAAATCTCTAAGTGGAAAACTGGATGAGGATAAGATTAAAAAGGACTTTGAAGAGATTGAAACTATAAATATTGAATTGGATCATAGGGTGACAAAGCTTATTACTGAGAATGAACATTTGAAACAGACCTATAAGCAACTTTATGAATCGATTAAACCAACACGTATTCGATCAAAAGAACAATGTGATGATTTAATTAATCAAGTCAATCAAAAGTCTGTGGAAATTTATGATTTAAATGCTAGTCTTTAGGAAAAAGTTTTGGTAATTACAGCTCTGATACCAATTGTAGAATAATAGTAATCTTTGATTTATGCAAGAACTAGAGAGAGAGAGTGGGTTGGATGAACTTAGAGAGAGAAAGTAAATGGAAATGGAATGTATATTATGTGTGTAAGAAAAATGAACAACTAACCACCTCTCCAAGGCATGGAGAGGTGTATAAATACCCTAAAGTGGCCAGCTAGAATGGGCTTACATGGGCTTTCCAGGGGCTTTTCCTAACTTAGCCTATTAAGGTTCTAAAAATAGCTAAACGAGCTATCTACCGATATCCACCACTCCATGGCTCTTGATACCAATTGTAGAATAATAGTAATCTTTGATTTATGCAAGAACTAGAGAGAGAGTGGGTTGGATGATCCTTAAGAGAGAGAAAGTACAATTGGAAAATGGAATGTTATTTGTGTGTGAGAAAATGAACAAACCAAAAATTCACCTCTTCAAGGCATAGAGGAGTGTTATTTACTAAAGTGGCCGGCTAGAATGGGGCCTTACATGGGCGGTTCCATGTGGCTATTTCCATATACTTAGCCTATTAAGGTTCCAAAAATAGCTAAACGAGCTATCTACCGATATCCATGGAAGTGACCGACACTTTTTGTGTTCCTAACAAAATACATAAGTTAATTGTTGATACGATTTTTAATTCTATTACAAAGCTAGTGTTGGGATAAGAATTTTCAGAAGAACTTCTATCAAGCAATTTGATGAACGAAATACTTGCAACGTCATTGAAAGAAACGGGTCAGCATTCGGCCTTATACCAAAGCGGACTTGCATCTTGCCAAAGAACACAAAAAGAAAAAAGTATAACTTTGCATGTTACGTATATGATTATAAAATAGTCTGGAAATAAGTCATTCACTTACTTTTGATGTTTTATTTTCTGCTATTGAAATTTTTTATATCGTGTGGATTTTGTTTATAATTTTATATTTTTTCTATCTTCATCAAATAAGCCCAGAAAATTTCGTAAAATAAGCACTTTGTTACAAAAATAGTAAAACATGAGGTAGTTTCACTTCAAAAGCATTCAGAGCCGTAAATCTAATAGTTTTGGATAACAGCTGTTCAAAATATTGATAATGAAAAGAACTTGGTAAAAATATTTATCTGCGTGTTTCATAGAACTTGAAAGTTATTAGTGTCCAGAGTCCAAAAATGAACGAATACTCTGATAAATGTTATGGTGGTTTCAACTTTCGTTGGACGAAGTGTGATGGTGTCATTGGTATATGTCATGCAACGGTTTCTGAGAATATTAGTGGTGTGAAGATGTTGATCAGCTGATGTCGATAAGCTACTGAGATTGGCAGATAGACTTGGCTGACCAGTTGTTAAACGCATCCTCACATTTCTACTCGAACACACATTTTGGACAACCATCTTTGGCACACCATGTCTTTTAGTGTATGCATTTGGAAACTCCTCGGTTGAAAGAAAACGTTTGCAAATAGGTGATCCTGCTTAGGGAAAATAAATAAATAAATAACCCACTTTTAACTATCTGCATAACAGATTCGTATATAACACGTAAAAGCTGACCAAACAGATTACAAAGGCCTATTATTTTAGCTCACCTTCTTCAGGATGAGTTGTAAGTCCTTTCGAAGTATGAACAGGCAGGCGAGCAACCACGCTAGTATTTACATCGGTCGTAAACCGCGACTAAGCAATCACATTCTGCAACATATCTGAAAGAATAAAGGCTATTAAGAATAATTTGCTTGAATTCGAAAGCATCATAAATCTTAAATGTAACAACTTTATATACCAACCATTTAAAAGTGGAGATCATGAAGATAAGTTAGTAAGAATATATACCTGTGCGGATCATATAGTTTGTTTGAAAGTTGTTGGCACTCATATTCCTGAAGCAATGTATCATGAGGTTTTGATCATGTTATACCTCCATATCTTTTGGTGACTCAAGTTGAACTGACAGCTATGACTACAGGATTTGGCATTTGTGCGTAGGCACCCATGTCAAATTTCTCGGCGTCGTCATTCCATATAATGAATGGTATATTAATGTCGCTGTTTGAAGAATTTGTTTTCTTGTGTTAGTTAAGCTATAAAGATGGAAGATGGTCGAGTTTTGAAAGGACTTACTCAAGGTTTTGAGGTCCCGTCCGCAGGATGATTTAGCATGTTTTTCACATTCCCAAAAAATTACTCCACAGTCTCGGCACATACATGTACATTTCCCAAGTGGAAATAATCAAGTGGAACCCCTGGTGTAAACAAACAGGTATAGAAAATCAGTCTAATCCACTTATGAAATATGCGCATTTCTTCGTTGCAATAAAAAGGCGTTTAAAATTCTCACCGTTGGGTACTGCTGCTCCTTGTCCTGTTGAACTGTGTAAGTAGCTAAATTCTGACTGAAGCACATGACGACGACAGACACCTGTGGCAATGAAATAATTAGGGACCGACATCAGGTGGTTATTTCTTAACAGGTAAACGATTAAGATTGTCAACGTAATAACTGATATCAGGAAACAAAAATGCTAAATCATTACTTACGGCGTTTTGCCGGCGTTGTCATATCGAGGACGGAATATTTTCTTGAAGGGAGTTGTCTTTGTTTTTTGTGAATCAGATAACCCTTGTTTGTTGCGGCCCAAAAACATTAGTGGCAACTGCATTTTTGCAGTTACAGTAGCTACTACATTCACATTCACTAAATCTGAGCTTCCAACGCTGTTTGTCGGATCTTTCACCATTTCGAACCATTTTTTCGTGTACACTTATTTGTTTAAAATCGCTAGTCAAAAATATATCCGCGTTCCTCTCTACAATTCAGGCACATATAAATTAGTGTGGTAAGGCATTCATAAATCCATTGTTATGAAAAGGATTTAATTTTAACTTTGTTTTTTTTGTGATTTTAGTCAGAGCGTTTAAGTGTACAGATTAGCCATTACATGATCACGGTACATCACGTGACTATCGATTTTAAAATGTACTAATTATAACTAGACACCACCTAAAAAATTAAACATAAGAATAGGAATTTAAGGTACTCTAAAATACTGGTCAAGAGTGATATGTCGACATATTTGGCACGAAATCAACCATCGCTTCTTTAACTCATCACAAGTTTCTCCTAGGCCCACAAACATCTATAGAAGTTTGGTGATGATTACTCACTTGCTATGTGTTGCATGTTTCAAGAGGTGATATAAACTCGTCATATCTACACCAACGACAAACTTTCTATCTTAGACTACCGTGCCACAATATTTTGGGTAATAATGAGCATGAAGTAGTCTTAAGGGCCAACACTAACCGAGGTTATATACCCTGATTCTTTGCAGATCTGGAATTCAGGTAGGCCAACGTTAATTTTTTCATTTTTGAGTGCCACTGTTGTTGCCAATGGGTACATTGGGCGATTCATCACAGAGCGCCTATTCTCTTTTCATTGACGGCACAGGGTGAACCGGTACTGGGTGGCAATGAAAAAAGGAACAAAACTAATTTGAAGATAACATTTAATTGTACTATAATTGTCATTAACGGCAGTCAGGAAAAGATGTTCTCACTCTATCAGCAGACCATGCGTGTTTTCCCAGTTGTTGCACTGGCTCGGGTTTTGGGCCATTGTGTTGTTAGCTGCAGCAACTGTGTGTGAAAGTTTTGTTATCACATGGTCTTATACATGGCGCCAAAGATCTGAACGCGTAATCAATACCGACTGAGCTTGGTTACCCGAGTGTTTTCTAGGTTCTGAGAAAAGCAAAAAGTGCCAAACATCAGGAATAAAACATATCTACTGGCAATTACTGTAACAATGAAGAATGAACGATCACAGAATAAGACTTTAAGCCGCGCTCATTTTTCTTCTTTGACACTAACCAACAATGTTCACTCAATCATTGTCTAAAAATGAGATACTTACGTCTAATGCTTGACGGCGCTATGATTGGTAAGTGACACGACTTAAGGGATGTATGGATAAGCTCTAAGAAATAGCTCGAACTTAAACCAACTAAACTCCACAGAAGCTAATAAATTTTACAATAAAATACACTAAACGCGCTTACGAAAATGAAGAATGGCATAACATACCAACTCATTGAACATAGTGTGGAATCTCTTAAGCACCTTAAAAACAGGGACGTGTGCACCCTCAACATAAGAAATAATTTACAGCCGCAAAAATAAAAAAGGACATCACCTGCAAACATTCACATGCCAATAAACATCAGTCATTCTAGTTATAAAGAATGCAAGTAAGATGAGAGTTAATGGCTTGACTCTACGTTATTTAGTAGCTTTATCATTCGTATCATTCGACGTTTGGCATCGAAAACGACTCTGGTTTAAAGAGCATTAATGATAAGTTATACATTCGCATGTAATATGTAGTGAAACATTCATTTTGGTTTTTTTTCTACAACTCAATAACACTTAAAATAAACACCCGCCACTTATTTAAAATGCTTATTTCCTCACAAACCTATAGACCCTTCAAAACTGCTTATTAATATTCTGAAAACGCAATAATCCTATAAGCAGATACACACATAAATCTATAGACTTGTCACTCACAATTAGTTGGATACCTTCATCTCCCATTCTAAATAATTTGGATAAACCAAAAACCCCAAATTTAAAAACCCTAAAACTAAAACAACTAAACCATAGTCAAATTCCAACTTATTTAAACCCCCATTTCAATACCTAGATTTCAATTTAACACAATCAAATTCGGAATAGAAAAAATTAAAATGAATCAATAAGATGGGACATTCCTTTTAGACCCATTTTCCAGATGGTGATCACCAAAAATCTGCACCAATTTTTGTTTTAAAATTGTATCTCATAAGATTTTTGAATCTTATGAGATATTCCGAATCTTATGAGAGAAAGACATAAACTGTTTGTTGTGTGTTTTTTTGTGTGTGTGGATTAGTTAGATTCACACATCTTAGAGAGAATTGATGAGTCAAAGGACACCTGGCATTCATGCGTGAAAATCCAGATTTTGTGAGAGAACCGTGACAACCCTGTGAGACACAATGAAAAGTGGGAGAGAGATAGTGGAAAGTGGGAGAAAAAAGATCGAGTCGGACGGGTATGAATGAGTGCATTAAAGATACCTCGGGGATAATCTTAATGGTTAATATATAAGGTATAATGCTTGTCCAAACAGATTATTATCAAATTCGTGGAAGCATAATAATATAATATTATAGAAGTTAATCAGATTATCAAGTAATATTATTCTTCAGCAACACATTGACTTTTTTAAAGCTTTGGTTTGCTTGCAGAAACCAATTTATGAATACATAGATTAAAACACCAAATACATGCTTCTTTTTTCTCTTATAATCTGTTTTTATGAATTTGTTCAACACTGTTTAACTATACTCTATGGACCATGACTCAACATCAGTTGCATTGTCACGCTATACGACCAAAGACCAGAAGTAATGGTAGCTTATTTATGGATTGTAATTTGTTGTCCCCTTTGCTCTCCAAAGACCTATGAGTGTTTTATATGTTCATGCATGTATATTTATGAATCATGGCTCACTACAAAAAAAAGTAGAACAGGTGACCAAGTTTTCCCAGACGACGAGTCACTAAACGACAAAAGTCGTCTAAACTTTACCAAGTTTTCCCAAATAATGAATCATACCTCACTACAAGATAAAAAGTGACGCGTGGAGTCTTTTTTGAATTCAATTTCGATAAAAATCGTATTTTTATATATAAATGAAAAAGATTAAGATAGTTTCTTTACTTTATTCCTTATGTATGACACTTTTTGTAAACTCAATATATTTGTAATATGATATAAATATATAAATATTTTCATATTTTGTGCCGCTTTAAGTCACGCCTTAAAAACGTCATGACTCGCCATGGCTCGCAAAGGCGTGAGGCTTGGCCATGCTGCCACGCCACGCATCACGCTATTTATAATCTTGCAATTTACTCTAAACACAACAAAGAAAGTATTTAATTCAAACAAGACATATAAAGAAAACAACATACGTGAATACATTTAGTAAATCATTAGCCTTATAATTTTTTTTGTTTTTGAAGAGTTGTAACTTAATAAAACTTTGTACCAAGATATGTAAAGTTGGAAACTTGATTTTCTTTCCAAGGTTTGTTCTTTTAGTGAACTGTGTTGCAAACTAAGTGAGAAAATCCATTCATTTGTCCGATCCTAAAGTAGTAAACATTCATTTCATCATTGGAAAATGTTAGTACAAAATTCGTGTTGGGCTTGGTAGCGTGTTAAGTCTCTTGTCGGGTCGGGCCTTCAAGTGACTTGGATACTGGATCTTGTACTCTATTCTAATCCCTGCGTATGTGACTATGATAAACTATGGTAATTCTGTAATGTCGTCACGGAAAAGTAAAATTCCAAAAACAATCTTCCCCTACGGGACGTTATACAGAATTACCTTACAATAATTTCCTACAAGTACATAATTAGATTAAGAACAAGAACTTACATGATGCCTTCATATGCTGGATGACGTCTTCTGTGGTGTGGGACTTCAAGTCTGCACTCTATGGAATCTCTTTGTCAGGACTTTGTAGGAGAAATACTGTAATAGGCACGAACGAATAACCCCTACACTTCCTGGTTAAGGAGAAGCTTCTGAATTAGCTTCCCCTAATTGTGCCACAATGTTCTTGATTTAGAAGTTTAAAGCTTCCCCCAAAATAGCAATGAATCAGTTCCCCCTAATTCATGCCTCATATTCCTTTATTTAGAAGCTTTCAAAGCTTCCCCCAAAAACTAGCTATCCTTCTTGAGTAGTTTCAAAGCGTTCTTACAAGCTTAGGATAATTAGTGCACAGCGGAACTGGTAGGAACACATAATCAAAATATTACTAATCCTTTAGAATATAGCTTAGTGATTTGTCATTTGGGTAAGCATTATCTGGATCAGCAACGTATCTTCTCATGCTTGAATAGTTCTTCTCACACCGCTTCCCCCTGGAAAGTCAAATAATGCATACAAAAGTTCTCAAGATATCACTTCCCCCATGTGTCTGAAGAAATGCACCCAAAAAGCCATAATTTAAAGCGTTGATATTCTCTGCGGTTAGGCCATTTGTCTTCCCGGCATGGCCTAACGTTAAAAAAATTCAAGAAAGATGCTCCATGTCAAGCTTTTAAGAACAAGAAGGGCAAAGGCTCAAGAGTGAATCTTCTCCTTCCCCCTTGCTGATTTCGACATGTCAGAGTCAGCAACACCTTGGATGCGCATTTATTTGAGAACTTGTGTGTGGAATAAATTAGCTCAGATCTAAGCCGTGAGAATCAATTGCTGATCAAATCTCTACTCATAACCTCTCTCTGGCTATCATTTAACCAACCGTCTTGTAGGCTTTTTGAAGTAACCACTGATGAAGTACACTAGATATACCAAACTTGAAACTGAAGTTGTATTCCCCGTTCTTGTGACTTAAGCTTGCACTAATGTTGGAAGAACGGTGTAGAGAATTTGTGCTCCAAGCAAATCTTTAAGTACTCAATACTCCACCCAAAGTATGAGACTTTCTTCACCTCTGGCGATCTCAACAAGTCTAGCGGGTGTCACAGGAGGACTTTATACGTTACGCCTTTTAAGTGATAGTTAACCATGTTCATCCACACATCACCTTGACTGCATGGAAACTAGATAAAAACTCAGTCTTCAACTTAAATTAAGCTCGAGCAGTTATCATTGAAAGTCATGCAACCAACCAACCTCGACTTCAAGATAAAATAAGTACAGCCTTTCGTAAAATTCCAACTTCAATCCTAATAGTGATACCCGATCATCTTCGTAGTCACAAAAATTAATTTCAAATCCAGCCTTTAAGTTTCATGATTCTTTATCCAAATTGATCCCGGTCTCGTCACAAATCTTGTCACTTTGTCATTTTAAACCACTAATGCAACCGATAAGCATTAATCGCAAATGTATCCATTAACAACTAAATATGGCAAAAATCACATCCCAGTGATATATTTAGAAAAAAAAAAAAAAACCAAATTTAGTTTTAATACGGAACATTTAATCACTTCAAACTGTGTACAGGGTCCAATACTAACTCAGCCAATTACACAAATACCTTTTTCCCATTTCGAGCATGATCCAAGCTTATCTGCTCATTAACTCAAACACTTAACATTTTTACCAAACTTAGGTTTGTAACCAACCATCCCATAAACCTTTTTAAAACTTTTGAATTCAAGCCAAATTAGAAACAGAAGTGTCGGCCCAAGATTTTGTGTATGTCTGGTCCCAACATAAAGCTCAACATATGCCAAACATGTTTTTAAAAATTCCAATACTCAATTCATAAGTGTAATAAAACACCTATGCCCTTAATGTTAGTTACCCTTTCACTTTTACAACTTTATTCGCCTCCTTATTTTCCCCCCGCCAAAGAAACACGTCAATTCTCATAGATCAAAGAATATCATAACCCTCCACAACAATCAGCAACTTCTCAACCTTATATCTCTAACTCCATTACTTTCGATAACTTCAACAGATTATCACAACGATCTCAGTTAAACTACAATCGTCACATCAACAACAATTGACACATCCAATCCTCTCACTTTAAACCAAGAACCACGAAACACAAATTAAGCTTAAAAGAGGCACATCCACCAGACGCTAACATTCACGATCAAGGACCACTCGTGAGTATTCGACTTCAAGTTCTTGCAAAAACATCTCGGGTGGTTATATTCTGTTTGTTTGTCTTTTAATCGAAAAAAATGATTATAACCCAAGTTGTTATCAATCATTCTTTATTTTCGAATATTAACGATGGATTTATCTCTTCATATACGCGGATCAATGATGATAACGTGTTTAATCTTATAAAGATTGTGGGTTAACAAACACGAATCTGAGATCACTTTACATTTCATGTTGTTTCGAGTCTTGTGGATGGAGATGGTGGAGTTGGTGTTAAATGTGACGATGAGGTAGGTAGATCGAGTCGGATTTGTTGAAATTGTAATTGTGATGAGGGTGTAGGCTGTTGATGATGATGTTGATTATTGTTGAGTTTGACCGGGTCAACTCGGTAAATACCGAGTTGACTCGGTTTGGTTTAGTTCGACTTTAAACTGGTTCGGCTCACAAGGGTGACCAACTCGTTCGGTCCACAAGGTTTAACACTCGTTCGGTCCTCAAGAGTGTACACTCGTTCGGTTCACTAAGTTTGAAACTCGTTCGGTCCATATTGTTAATAACTCGTTCGGTCCTTTAAGTTGGCCACTCGTTCGGTTCTCATAATCTTAACTAGTTCGGTCCACAAGATTGTACACTTGTTCGGTTCTCAGTGACATGTATGGTTCGTGTTGACCAAAGGACATGATAGTTCGGTCTATAGACTAATCTAGATCGGTCAATATCGTCGGTTGAGCTCGTTCGGCTGTCACTGTTGTCCTTCGAGTCTACTTGTTATTTTGTCATCTTGAGATAACAACAAAAAACATGACCATACCTGATTAATTGGAAGACCTTGGAAACCAAATAAGGACCAAAAATATTCATAAAGTAGAGTATGTAGTATAATCTGTTGTTATGATTATTATACCAACACAGTCATCAAATAAGCCGAAAATAAGGACAAAAATAAGACAGATGAGACCACAACTATGCAACGGGTGTATATTCAAAAGTAACAGATTCAAAAGTGACAGATTTTAAATAAACATATTTGAGACCAAGAAACCAATCGGACAAAAATCAAAACCGACCCAAGAGTATGTTGCCATGGCTCTTGATACCAATTGAAAGATTCACGAAAACTATGATCCGGTGGTCTTGGTGAGTCAACCACATGATAGCCATTTTTAGTGAGGGAGAAAGTAGTGAGATGAAGATGGGACTTGTGATATTTGAGCGAAAATGGATGAAGGTATACAAATGACTCAACTATGCAAAATGCCTCAACCCCTCTTTTGGAAGCCATAAGAGGGGTATATATTGCCCTTTACGCCTTAAACTATTACATAGTTGCTATTCTAGTCCTCGCGGTATGGGACTATGATAAAACTATGGTAATTCTGTAATTCGTCACGTAAAAGTGAATTCCAACATTCTTCCCCCAGGGAGATTACAGAATTACTTACAATAATTCCGAACAAGTAATAATGATTAAGAAACAAGAACTTCCATGAAGTTATATGCTGATGACTTCTTTTGTGGTGTTTGGCTTCAAGTACGGTACTCAACATGAATCATCTTATTAGTACTTTGTAGAGAAAAAACTATAATGGCAGAACTAAGTAACCCATACACTTCTGGTTGAAGGAAACTCATTTACACTAGAGGAAACTGAGAGAGAATGTGAAGAGAGAAAGTTTTTAATTAGAATAGAGAAAATAAATCAAAAAAAAAGGAATAATCGGTGGGTATGTGGTTGATTGGAATATGGTGAGGAAAAGTGGAAGAGTAACCTCTCCCTCTCCTATGTGTGGGAGAGGGTATTTATACTTTACTTATAAGGTGAGGACATTGGGCCTTGGTAAGTCTATGGGCTTAGACATGGACCTTTGTGACAGATGGGTCTCTTGTAGAAGTTGCTCCACTTTATTTTCTTGACGTCTATCTACCGTTATCTATGAAGTGACCGAGACTTTTTCCTAGAACCGTTCGTATCCTAACAATCTCCCCCTAAGGGAGGGTCACTTGTCTATGTTACACATAAACTAAAACATATGTCCTTTTCTATGAAGGTCTTCATTTTGTGCTTCGCAGACTTCTTTCTTTTTCTTATCTTGTGAACCACGTTGATTGGTGATATTTGTCTCCACATCCCCCCGCCTTAGGTGAGGATTTGTTCACTATCTAGACATTATATGTGAAATATGTGATCTGTGACACCTTGGATCATCAACCCAAGCATAATTCTATTTTTTTTTGTTTTCGCCATGTGTCTTCCCGCACTCACACGATGTAATCAGTTTCCATCTTGTGAATTAGTGATTGTTGGACCGACAGAGCTCAGAGATCCTTACGAGTTTGGTTGACAGTTGAAAAGCTTTATGGTTGCATCTTTCTTGAAAGTCTTTAACTTTAACTACGCTTTGTTCACTTCGAAGAACGACGTTCGGTAATCAGCAAAATGCGGAACTTCTTTGAAATTCTTTGACTTTAATACATCCGTCACTTCAAAGAATAGATGGTTGCTCTGTATCGATTTTAAGCGTGAAGTCTTGAATTACTCTGTACGTTGCGCTTTCATTGAGGGTCTATATGTGTGGTCGGTCGGGTAGGAGCATGTGTCTATGGTATCTTGTGAGCAGCTGGAATCAGGAGAACCCCGCATGTCCACCCAGTCTTTAAATAGCCTGCATATAAAACAGTTGGCTAATAAAGCGGGGGCGATGTGAGGCTTTGTCATGATGTCGCTATAGGATTTGGTTGTGAGTTTAACCTTTAGAATTGTCCGTGAGGATCGACCTGTGTGATCAGAGTAGGTTACAATTTAGTTTGGTGAATCTTCTTGTGACAGGATTTTGTCACGGATTGTAGTAGTGAATCTTTCTAACACATAAGTATGAGAAGTCATCGGTACTCTGCTGGGTCGGATCCATTATCGGGTATGATCTATACAGATAAGCATGTCAGCTCGTAAAGAGTGAACTGTGAGTTACAATCTCACATCGGTTTGTATAGAAAACTCATGTATTTGAAAATCATATACAACGTGTCATTTAGCATAATAATGTTTTGTGCACATCGAGAGTGTTATCATTTCAAAAATTCTATCATCAATCGTCAATCCATATCATGGACAATAGTTTGATTCTTATAGTATTCGATCACCATCGTGTTTCCGCTCGCAAGTCCTGTCAAAGTTCTGATTCCTAAAGATCGCACAAGTATCCCTACCATGAGCTTGTTGAATGTTGCTCAAGAAGGATTTCCATCTTCATTGTGAATGAATTCACTCTGATGTTCTGGCAAAATCACAAGGATCTTGCGTAGGACTCTAATGATATTACTTGATATTCACATTGTGTAAGATAACAAGCTAAATTATGACAAGTGTCCTAATGAGATTAATGGATGATCTCTTTTGGCTCTAGACTCAATTGTGCACTTTTAATTTTAGTGATCGAGGCTGGTGATGAGTGCCACCTTTTCAATATCATAACGTCCAAGATGAGAAAGTTCACATAGAAATGTGCTGTATCTCCGTGAGGATTTGAACAAAGTCTTTCCGATTTGAGTGGCTGGGAGGGGTTTGGTGCATAGCGTCCAACTGGGTCCATGACTTTTCAATGTCAGACTACTCACGCATGAGATGTTTCTGACAGCATATGTATTGACCGTTTCTTGCCTAAGTGTATGAGGAGTTCTTTATTTTCACCCTTTATACCTTATCATTTCTTTTTTTCATTCTTCACCCCTTCAAGCTTACGAGATTCATAAACTAACACTTGTTAGTGTTTGTTCAAGTGTTAGTCCATCTTAGTCGGCATTATTCCTATTCTTCACTTTTTCTCTTTTTAATTCATACCAAAGGACTTTACTCAACTAGTGTGATAATCCCTGGGTCGATCCCTCGGTTCTGGTCTGGATCATTTGGGATCTGAATACACTAAGCTCTAACGCCTTATAATTCTTAAATTTGAAGAACATGGTCGGTCTTTTAGGTATTTCATCCGACCCTTCCAAAACATTGAAAATTTTCATAAAGTAATATGATATAAATATCAAAAGATTTCCACTTTGAGAGTTTTTCATCGTCACTAAAAGCTCCCCTTAACCATGTGCATCGAATCGTAGTACATGCCTAGGTGTGGAGGTGCATTGAGTCCATTTTATTTGATCACTATCGTATGTCAATATACACTAAGTCCAGGTTAATACATTTTCTCATTTCTCTAAAATGTTAATCCCTTGATATTTTGGATATCACTTGATTAAACGTTCAGGGACAAAATGATATATCTAGACAGAATGGAAACATATTCTTGCTCCCACTAAACGTTTGAGGGTTTATAAGGACAGTGCTGAGTACAACTACAGAATTTGAAGATTTTGAACTTTATAAGAAATCTTGAAATTTTGTACTTCGGCACTCATCTTATTATGCAAATAAGGTCCTTACATCTTTATATATTCACAAGATTATTATATACGGGTGTGACCTGAATGATGAGAACATCATATGACTAGAATCATGTGGTTTTTGATGCAGCGTAGGTCTCCTTGTACATATCTCCCACCAACGAACTTTCTAGCGTCTCATTAAACCTTCTTTCTTTCAAAGAGGTTGTTGCAATTCTGATCTTTCTCTTGTTTAAGCGCACTCTTTAGCGTTGCTTCAACTTTCTTCCAAGTTTATGAAAGCTCTTTTCATTAACTTGAGGATAAACCTATTTAGTTACATCTGTAACTTGAGCTTTGTGAGGTTGGTGTAGTCGTGTTGGAATATGTCTTAGCTTACCCCTAAAACCAGCAATTCCTTTCTTGGTGAGATGTCAGACTTTCTTTTAGCCGCATCAAGCAGTCTGAATGTATAGAATCCTCGACTATCCGAAGTACACAGTTAACACCCTTTCAAGAATTTGTTACCGCAACACCAAAGTCAATTAAGTCCCGGATGAGCGCATTTCTCTCTTCAGGATATTGATGATATAAATTGCAACATCAAAGTCAACTCGATCCGAATGTCACAATTATTCCTTAGAAGTAGTCGAAATGATAACACCTAAGTCAACTAAGTCCCAAATGTACTCATTTCTTTTTCAGACTACTACCTGGCTTAGGATAATAACATACCTATGTGATCCCTCTTTTAATCAAATATTTCTCTTTTGTTAAGAATAAGCTTAGGATGACTATTCTGAGGAAGCATTAATTGAATCGGACCAGAACTTTTCTCACGTTTTTAATAGATAATCCTCTCTAACACTTCTTCCTGGGTGACTCAAATGATGCAAACAGGCTAATGACGAGATGTGGTCTTCCTACATGTGATTGAAATAGAGCACCTGAAAGATTCAACACCGCCTAAACTCAAAAAGAAGCTAAACCTCTCAAAGACAAAGAAGCTAACCTACAATGAAGGCCAAGGACACTATCAGTATACATTACTCCTTCCCCCTTGCTGGGGGGTTTCGACTCGTTGGAATCAGCAATATATCCTTATAGCATACATAGTCGATGATCGTGTTTGAAGATATTAATAGCTTTAAATCTAGTTCGTGAGAGAATCAATGTTGTTCAAGCTTTTTAAAACTATGAAAAGTATTTCAAGCATACCTGTCTTTTACAAATATGAGTGTTGGCAATATTGATCGTCTGTAGTTTAAGGCCTGAATTCACTAAGTCTCAAATTGCAAATAAGTCCATGAAGATTTATACAAATGACATCTAATGCTTGTGTAGTTAAAATCCATTAACTCCCCTTTAAATTATGATCCGTCATTATTAACAACTTTATCCGTTAATTCCGTGACTTATTTTGAAAGAAGTTGTTTTAATAAAGAATTATTTGATGACGATTTCTCCCCTCAAATAGTGACCCGGTTTTCTATTTAAAGAGCTGTTGTCATCGTTTTTGAGAAGTCGAATTGTCTTTGAAAAATGTCTTTTTGTGATTACTGAAAAACTGATTCATTTATGAAACAACTTTTTACCAACCAAAATAGATTTCTCTTATTTTAACACATAAGCGACACTAAGACGTAACTTATGGACTATAGGGAGCAACGGGTGTGATGCGCAAAGTAAAGTCACAAGCCTTTGCATGGTCATAAAGTAGACCATGCCCGAGAATAAATTCACGTTGAGAGGTCAAGATTTCTTTTTGAAATACTTGCCTTTGAGATGATGACCGGGTTGCTATCTGAAATAATAGCAAGCCACATGGCATGTTTTGAAAAACATTTGAACTTTTGCACGAACTTTATTTTGTCAGTGTCTTTATTGAAAGACATTTCTGGACGTAACTATTCTCGTTTGCGCAAAAGACATGGCCATTGAAAAACTGTCTTTTTGTATTTTTCCTCATTTTTTAATTGTTGTATTTTGTTTTTTATAAAGTTTTTTTTAAAATGAAATCTTTTTGGTTTTCATAGATTTTATATTTTTCTCTTTTGTTTTTATAAAAATTTATAAAAATAAAATAAAAATAAAATAGAAAATCTTTTATTTTGATTTTATTTTATTTTTTATAAATTTTATAAAAACAAAAGAGAAGAGAAAAATATACAATCAGGAAAAAACCAAAAGATTTTCATTTTAAAAAAAAACTTTATAAAAACCAAAAGTGACAAAATTGAAAAATGAGAAAGTACAATCAAAAAAGAAGTTTTTCAATGGCATGTTCTTTTGCAAACGATAATATTTACGTCCTTAGAATTGTCTTTCAATAAAGACACGTGGACATAAATAAAGTTTGTGCAAAAGTTCAAACGTTTTTCAAAACACATGCCATTTGGCTTGACTAGTTATTCAGATAGCAACCCGGTATCATCTCAAAGGCAAGTATTTCAAAAGAAATCTTGACCTCTCAACGTGTATTTATTTCTCGCGGCATGGTCTAGTTTATGACCATGCAAAGGCTTGTGATTACTTTTGCATCAAGAACCCGTGCTTTCCTAATATTCCATTAAGTGTACGTCTTAGTGCGATTATGTGTTTAAAATAAGAGAAATCTTTTATTTTTGTTGGTAAAATAGTTGTTGCATAAATGGTATCAGTGTTATGTTCAGTATCACAAAAAAGATTTTTCAAAGACAATTTGACTTTCTCAAACGCTTAATGACAACAGCCTTTTAAATAGAAACCGGGTCATTATGTTGAGGGGGAGGAAATCGTGATAATTATCTTTTTAAAACAGTCTTTCAAAATAAGTCACGGAATTAACGGATAAAGTTGTTAATAATGACGGATCATAATTTAAAGGGGAGTTAATGATGTTTAACTACACAGCATTAGATGTCATTTGTATATGTCTTCATGGACTTATTTTGCAATGTGAGGACTTAGTGGAATTCAGGCCTTCTAAAAACTACAGACGATTGCAAGTATTGCCAAACCTCATTGTTTGTAAACGACTTAGGTATGCTTTGGAAATACTTTCAGAGTTTTAAAAGCCTTGAAGTTGATTCTCACGGACTAGATTTTTTAAGCTTTATTAATTCTCAAACTACGATCTCGATATGTATGATATTAGTTTTGCTGATTCAAGCGAGTCGAACCAGCAAGGGGGAAGGAGTAGATGTATACTTGATAGTGTCCTTGGTCTTCTTTTGAGGTTAGCTTCTTTTGATTTTAGGCTGTTTTGAATCTTTCAGGTGAGATTTTTTTTCAATCACATGTTAGGTAGAAGAGACGATCTCGTTCATTAGCCGGTGTGCATCATTGTGAGGTCCCCAGGAGGAAGTGTTAGGAGGTATTATCATTTAAAACGTGAGGAAAGTTGCTTTCTGGATTCATATTAATGCTTCCTCAAATAGTACAAATCCCTAAGCTTATTCTTAAATGAATAGTTAGAAGATATGTTGATAAAAGAGGGTAACCATAGGTATGTTGGATTCCTTTAAGCCAGTTAGTATTCTTGCAGAAAGAAATGAGTACATTTAGGACTTAATTGACATTGAGGTGCTATCATTTCGATACTTAGAGGTAATAATTGTGCTTTCGGGTCGTAGTTGACTTTTGATGTTGCAAAAATTTATATCATCAATATCCTGAAGAAGAGGAAAATGCGCTCATCGGGACTTAAATGACTTTGGGGTTGCGTACGTAACATTTTCTTGAAAGGGTTAACTGTTGTACTGCGGATATTGGGAATTTATACATTAAGACTGCTGATGCGGCTTAAAAGAAGTTTGAATCTACTCAGAAATGGATTGCTTGTTTAGGGGGGAAGCTAAGACAACTTAACACCGACACACCAGACCTCACAAGCTCAAGTGTACTATGTATGCTAAAATATGTTTTATCCTCGAAGTTTAATGAAAGACTTTCATAACTTGGAAAGAAAGTTGAAGCAACCGCTAAAGAGTGCTTAAAACAGGAGAAGAAAGATTAGATTGACAAACCTCTTGAGAAAGTATAAGAAGGGTAATGGTGGAGCTTAGAAAAGTTCGTTGGTGGGAGATTGTACGAAGGAGGACCAAAGGCTGCATCAAAAGAACCATTGTATTCTAGTCCTATGATTTGTTCTATCATTCTGGTAAACATCGGTATATAATAAGCTTTGTGAATATATAAAGTGTAGACTTAATGGTGATAGATAAGGATGTGCGCTCGAGTACAAAAATTTTCTTAAGAATTTCGTTGTAAATTCTCAAGAAATGCTTGCAAAATTAGTTGTACTCAGCACTGTCTTATAACCCCAAACGTTGAGGGGGTAGCACTAATATGTTCCATTCTGCTAGAATATATCATTTTGTCCTGAAACGGTTAATCAAGTTGGGATATTCCAAAATATCAGGGATTAACATTTGGATAATGGGAGAAAAGGATTAAACCTGGGACTTAATGTATAATTGATAGAAGTGATCAGAAATAAAATGGACTCATGCACTCACACCTAGCATTGTACTCGTTTTCGATGCACATGTTAAGGGGGAGTTTTAGTGACGATGAAAATTCTCATAGTGTAAATCTTTTGATATTTATATCAAATGCTTTGTTGAAATTTTCAATGTTTTTGGTAAGGATCGTGATGGAAATACTAAAGACGACCAGTGTTCTTAAATTTATGAACGTATATTAGGCGGTCTAGTTAAGGTATTCAGATCCCTATTGATCCATCCAGATCGGAGGGATCTACCCTGGGATATCCACTAGTTTAGTGTAGAAGTCGCCTTTGGTGATGATTAAAAAGGAGAATAATTTGAGAATAGCGGAATAATGCCGACTTATGATGGAGCGTGAACACTTGAACAAACCGAACAACTGGTGTTAGTTTTGGACGTCTTGGTAAGCATTGAAGGGGTTGAAGAATGAAAAAGAAATGTAAGGATAAAGGGTGTAAAGAAAGAAGCCCTCCATACAACTTAGGCAGAAACTGGCGTGGTCAATCGCGATATGCTGTCAGAAACACTACCAGGTGAAGTACTGACATTGAAGACAGTCATGGACCCCTCCCGAGTGAGGCGCTATGCACAAACCCTCCAGCACTCAAAGTCGGGAAAGGACTTTGTTTCAAAACTCACGGAGATAGATACACTCATTTCTATTGAGCTTTTCTCAATTGAGTTAGTTGATATTGAAAGGTGGCACTCAGCTTCAGCCTTCCTGGGAGTGCACTAAAATTAAATAAGAGAGAGTGCACAATTGAGTCTAGAGAATCCAATATGAGATCGCCGCATTAATCTCATGTGGACACTTGTCATAAGTTAGCTTGTGAGTCGGTACTACAATGTGAATTTATCAAGTAAATCAATGTATTGAGTTCCTACGCTAGATGCCTTGTGATTTGTGCCAGAACATCAGAGTGAAAATTCATTCACAATGAGGATGGATAGTCCTTCTTGAGGCTCCAACATTCAAACAGTCATGGTAGGTGACTTGTGCGATTCTATATGAATCAAACTTGTGACAACTGAACGAGAAAACGATGGTGCGATTCTATAGAATCAAACTTGTATACCAGGGTAATGGCATGCACGATTGATGATAATTTTTCGAATGATTAACACTCTCGATGTGTCACAAAACCACTTTAGCAAGTGACACGTTGATTGATTTTCAAATTGATTTGTCTTATATCAATACGGTGAGATGGTAACTCCAGGTTCAACTGCCTTATTTTTCATGCTGTCTGCTTTGAGACGTATCCGATAGAGAACCTTGCTGGAGTAGGATGAATCTAAATACTTATGTGTTAGAGAAGATTCAATTTACGTACAGCTGAAAATTATGTTTGTCGACAGAAGATTCTTTAATTGAATCTATCTGATCAAGGTCGTTCCTCACGGATATTAGAAGGTTACTCCCAACCAAGAACCTGGGCGATGACAAAGCCTATTCATCCCCCCTGCTTTATTGCTAAACTGATTTTATGCAGCTATTTTAATGATGGTGGTGGAGGGTCTGATTCAGCGGCTCACAAGATCCAGAGAGCATGATGCTCAATTACGCCGAGCCGGAACCAAATCATAAAGACATCAATTGGAAGGCTCAGTACATGTTTCTGAAGACCTCGCTACTCTGATTCGTACATCTTTCTTGAAGTGACGATGTATTAAAGTCAAAGGAATTTCAAGAAGAAGCTTCCGTCACTATGATATCACGAACGTCTTTCTTCGAAGTGAGCAAAAGTGGTTAATGTTGAAGAGTGAATTTTCAAGAAAGATGCAATTCAGAAGAGCGTTTGTGTCAATGATTCTGACTACAAATCAAGTAATGTATGAGCATGTCGGGTGTCATCTACATCAGCGATGTTCTGCAAGATGGCAGAACGCTGCTAAAAGATGGCGAAACGTGATATATGCTTGGTTGTTGTTTCTCAGGTGTTCAAGTATCATCTATTACATATAGTCAAGGATTAAGGAAACAAGGCCTCAGCCTAAGAGTTCAGATATCACTCACATCATGTTCACAAGATGAAGAAAAAGAAAGAATGTTGCCGAGCACAAGAGAATGAGAGCACCCTTTGCTGCTATCTTTTTTGTTGTTTCTTCGCTCGTTTGTTTGTTGTCTTTTTGTTTTTGTGCACTTATATTTTTCACTCTTTTTTTTTTTATTTTTTTGTGTGTTGTTTGTTGTGTACATTAAAGTTTTGTTTTAATTGTTTTGTTGTTATTTATATTTTATTTTGTTGATTCTAATTATTATTGTTAATATGTTTGTCTAGTTTGTTCTTTATTATTATTTGCAGTTTTTTCATAGTGTGATAGGTTTTAGTTTTTGTAACATGAAGTGACCTCCTTAGGGGTGAGATTGGTTAGGAAATACGGAAATCTCCTAGAGAAGAGTCGTCTGTCTCCGTCACTTCATAGATATGGTATGTTAGCTCGTCAGTATAGTAATATGTTGAAACTTACATAGGTAGACCTGGTCCAAGGTCCTATGGGGAAAGCCCATGTAACCACGGGCCTCTGATGTCCCTTATGTTAAGTATCAATAGACCATATCTCCACACACATGGAAGAGGGTGCTAAGGTTCATCTTTGTATTGTTATCCCCATAGTTGTTCTCAATCAATCATCCATGTTTTGCACCATTTTGTACTTTCTCTGTCTATCTTTCTTCTCTCTTAGTGTCATCTTTGTGTGAAATTGTTTTTCTGCAACGTAAGAGAGTGTATGGAGTTACTTAGTAAGTGCCTATTACAGTATTTTATATTTTTAAGTTTTTTCTGCCTACAAAGTACTACAAAGATGATTTCATGTTAGAGTTACAGATATTTGAATGTCATAACACCGCGCACAAAGAGTGTCTGTTGTCGATCGCAGCATAGTGAGAAGCCTTTGATGTAAGTTCTGTGTGTAACTAGATTATAGACTTTTATGATACTGATGTAGTGTGACATAGTGTTTTATGGTATGTAAGTTGCGGTATATGTCCGTGGTGGGGTGAGATTGTTGGATATTCACGTTGTTTAGTGACGACTCATTACAGAATTACTCATAGGTTTTATCTGTTGTTCACGCATGACTCGAGGACTAGAATAGGGCAAACTATGTATAGTGAGTGTAGAGAGGTTATGGTGCTTAATATTATAGCCCCCTCTATGGTCTGTCATTAGAGGGGTTGAGGTCGCGCATTTGGCCTATTGAGTTGAGTCAGTGTTGTATCAGATCATCCATAATTTGTCTGAATCAAAGATAGAACAAGTCCTACTTCCAGTGTCTTCGACTACTTTCTCTCACTAAAATGCGCGAGATCATGTGGTGTATTTTGACTCACAAGACCACCGTGATTCTTTAGTTGTTCTATGAAATCTATTGCAATTGGTTTTATCGTGAGCCATGGCAACATACTCTTGGGTCGGTTTTGATTTTTGTCAGATTGGTTTCTTGGTCTCTAAAAAAAATTTCTGTTGTATTTTAAAAATCTGTCACTTTTGAATCTGTTACTTTTTGAATCTGTGTCACCGTTGTTGTTGTGTCTCAATATTGTCTTTATTTTTTGTCTTTATATTTCGGCTTATATGGTGATGAGTTGAGTATAATTAATTCAAAAACAAACATGTTATTATACCGTACTTGATTTTGAATATTTGTTGTCCTTATTTTGGTTTTCCAAGCGGTCTATCTAATTTGAATACCGGTGATGGTGTCATGTTTTTTGTTGTTATTCTCATAGATGACAAAATAACAAGTAGACTCTCGATAGGACTCTAACATGTGACAGGAAAAGCGCGAACGGAGCTCAAAACCCGAACGGAGTTTGTCGCGATCTAGGATAGTCTTATGAGATCCCGAAGAGTCATGTCTTTGGTCATCCGATACCAGCATGTTCCGCTAGATGAGAGGGGCGAGCAAGGTGTACAATCTTGTGGAGGTGTGGGGTACGGGTGGGTAGTTACGCGAACTAGTGAAGATTATGCGAAGCCGAACGAGGTGGCCGCAACTTTAAAGGGAGACCGAACTGAGGTTGTATTAACAGTGATGGATTGAACGCGTGTCAGAAGCTTAGCGAAGTCGAGATCGAGTGGTACACTTCTTGAGGAGTATATACCCGAACGAGTGTTAAACCTTGCTGCGATTCCGAACGACGTTGGTCAACCATTGTGAGCCGAACAGTTAAGTCGAAACATAAAACCAAACCGGAGTCAACTCGGTGATTTACGAGATTGACTCGGTCAAACTCAACAATAATCAACATCATCATTCAACAGCCTACACTCTCATCACATACAATTTCTAAACAAGAGTTCCGACCGACTAACCTACTCATCGTCAAATTTAACACAACTCCACCATCTCCATCCACAAGACTCGGAACAACATGAAATGTAAAGTGATCTCAGATCGTAATTTGTTAACCCACATCTTTATTAGATTTAAACACGTTTTATCATCATTGATCCGCGTATATAAAGGAGATAGAATCCATCGATGGTTTTCTCTCGCTTGGTAAGAGTCATCTTAGGAATGGGACCCTGTGAATCGACGGGTGGACACATCGAAGCCCTTATAGAAGACCATCACAACTTGCATATCATTCGAATCATGCTAAAGACATTTATGTAATAGATTTGCATTGTAGTTCATAAATCAATTAATGAGGTTACACTACAAGAAAAAGTAGAACAGGTGACCAAGTTTTCCCGGGCGACATTTGTCGCCCGGGAAACGTCACTAAACGACAAAAGTCCGTCCGACGTCACTTTTTAGTCAAAGTTTGAATAGAGTTTCCCAGCCCGGGATAACTTGGTTAAAATTTGACCAAAAAACTCAACGAAAATCTTAGCGGCATTTTTTCCCGCTCACTTTCCCGGGCGACATGTCGCCCGGGAAAAGTTTTATAAAAAAATTTAAATCACTTGAATGTTTAAGCGTGGTAATTAGTGTTAATTAACGTTCGTTATCTTTTTCCGGGCGACATGTCGCCCGGGAAACTTTTTTATTAAAATTAAAAAAAAAATTAACGTAACTTCTGGCGGTAATTTTTCCCGCTCACGTTTCCCGGGCGACATGTCGCCCGGGATTATGTATTTTATTAAAAAAATTAATTATGCTTTTAAATCATTATTATTTATAAAATATATTTTATAATTATATATTTTATAAATAATAATTTATAAAGATACTTATAAAATATATAATTATTATTTAAAATATATAAATACTAAAAAAACATTTCTGTTTCTTGTGTGGTTTTAAAATATGCGTTTAACATATAACTATATAAAAAAACACTCCGTTTTCTCGGTTCGGTCAGGATATGCACTACCCTTCTATAGTTGAACATGATATACCGTACACTTTTTCAAGATGCACATTCGTCAAGTAACACAAAAACAAACATTCATTTAGTTAAATATTATACATACTCATCCTTGTAGTCATCACCACTAACCCCGCGAACTTACAATTAGGCCCCCTCCAACCCCCCCCCCCTCCCCCCCCCCCCACACCCCCCTACCCCACTTTTACATATTAGAACCCCGCATATATACTGAGGACTTACCAAAAACGACGCTTAAATGCTATACGATTACCATCTCCAAATGACAAACTACTCCAATTCAAGTTTCCCATTGTTATTGTAAACCTCGTGAAAGCCCAGTGCGGCGAATTAATGTGTGTTGTTCCTGACTGCAAAAAAAATGAATTATCCATTCACCGGGCGCCATGCTCGCACCGGGTTTTGACAAAGCCGATTTTTTAGTGTCGCCACCCGGGTTTTGACTCAAAGCGAATTCCCTTTTCGGGTGCCGACAAATCGTTCCCAACATATTGATGGATAAAGAATCCATGAAACTTAAGGTCTTTAGATTTTGAATTAATCTTTTGTGGACTTCGGAGTTGATTCAGGGTTAATATCTTATTTGAGATTGAAGTAGATTTTCCGAAGGCGTGATCTTATTTTATTTGGAGGCAGGGGTTGTTGCGCTACAGGAAATTCTACTTTTGTCTCAAGTTTGGTATATTGGGTTTACTTCATCAGTGGTCACTTCAAATAGCCTACAAAACGGTTGGTAAAATGATAGCCAGAGAGAGGTTATGAGTAGAGATTTGATCAGCAATTGATTCTCACGGATTAGATCTGAGCTAATTTATTCTTCACACAAGTACTCAAGTAAATGTGCGTCCAAGGTGTTGCTGATTCCGACGTGTCGAAACCAGCAAGGGGGAAGGAGTAGATTCACCCTTGAGTCTTTGCCTTGAAAGCTTGACATAGGGCATCTTTCTTGAATTTTTTTAAGTTAGGCCATGCCGGGAAGACAAATGTCATAACCGCAGAGAATATCAGCGCTTTAACTTGTGGCTTTTGGGTGCATTTCTTCAGACACATGGGGGAAGCGATATCTTGAGAACTTTAGTATGCATTATTTGAATCTCCAAGGGGGAAACGTTGTGAGAAGAATTATTCAAGCGTGAGAAGATACGTTGCTGATCCAGATAATGCTTACCCCAAACGATCAATCACTAAGCTTATTCTTAAAGGAGCAGTAATATTTGATGTGGTATCCTACCAATTCCGCTGTGCACTTAATTATTCTAAGCCTGTAAGAAAGCTTTGAAACTGCTCAAGAGAGGATTGCTAGTTTGGGGGGAAGCTTTGAAAGCTTCTAAATTAAGAATATGCGGCATGAATTAGGGGGAAGCTGATTCATTGCTAGTTTAGGGGGAAGCTTTGAAAGCTTCTAAATGAAGATTATGTGGCACGAATTAGGGGGAAGCTAATTCAGAAGCTTCTCCTTAACCAGAAGTGTATGAGTTACTTAGTTCGTGCCTATTACAGTATTTCTCCTACAAGGTACTACAAAGATGATTCATGTTGGAGTGCAGACTTGAAGTCAAACACCACAGAAGACGTCATCAGTATTGGAAGCTTCATGGAAGTTCTTGTTCTTAATCATTATGTACTTGTTAGGAAATTATTGTAAGTAATTATGTATATCGTCCCGTGGGGGAAGATTGTTAGGAATTCACTTTACGTGACGACATTTACAGAATTACCATTGTTTACCATATCACCACACACAGGGACTAGTATAGTCAACATAGGATTCTTATGCAATGTGTGGTGGTATAAATACCCCTCTATGGCTTCCATAGAGGAGTTGAGTCTTTTGTATCTTCCATTTTTATACATCTTATTTTACATTTAACTTTCTCTCTCTACTCTCTCTCTCACTAAAATGGCTATCATGTGGTTTGACTCACCAAGACCACCGGATCATAGTTTTCGTGTTTTTGTCACTGACATTAAACGACAAAAACGTGATTTTGAGTTGACAAGTCAACGTATGTGAAAGTTTTCTCGGGCGACATGTCGCCCGAGATAATCGGCATTATTTATTTAAATCATTATATAGGGATTATTAATTTTTTTAATTAAAGAACTTTGTTTCCCCCCCACTATTAGTTTGTCTGTAATTAAGTGGGCCCCACTGTCGCTCGAGAAAGTCGCCAGGGCCAGCTCCCCCCCCCCCTCTTCGGGGACTTCCTGTCAGGCCAATGCTGGCGTGTGGGTCTGCTGCGTCTTGGCGTGTTGGCTCCAGCCCTCATCCTCCCGGTTACGTGGATATCCTCCTCCCGTCCCGGCACCCACCTCTCGCCCCCCCCCCCATCCCACAGCTATCCCCCAGCACACCCACCATGCGCCCCCCCACCGCTTAAAGCGGTAGCCTAAAATTAGCGCGCTAAATTGCAATTTCTACTTCAGGGGCGGGTTGAGGATGGGGTCTGTGTAAGGGGCGTGCACCCCGGCCCCCCGCGGCTGCACCTTGCGTCGGTCTTGTTTGTGCTGGGGTTAAGCCGTGGATTGTAGTTCCCGGACGAGGTGTTCCCCTTCCTTCAATTTTTCAGGGAGAAATGTCGCCCGGCGAACGGCGTGGGGGATTTGTCGTTTGACCTGATCACCGTGACACCCACCCCCCGCTAAATTCGGGGCCTTAGTGGTTTGCGGGGGTGACTATTTGGGAGGACGTTCCTTGTCTTTTTGGGGATCGGGGCCCTCCCCCCATTGCCCCGGGCCCTCTTGGGTGATTGGCGCGTAAATGGTGTTGTTATTGATACTCTAAAAGTACCATCGGTACTGCCTCCGTGAGTCCTTTTTTTTTTTATCCTTTTGGTGTGGGGGCCCTCTCCGTTTCATAACTGCCAATCCCGATCTCTCTTTGGTTAGTCCCGATAACACTTACGTTTTGAGCTAGTCCAAGCCCACATGTACTGCATTTATACGCACTAATTGTAGATAAAGACACAAACCGGCGCACAACTTTAGTAGTGCGTCTCTGACCCTTCCTGGAGTCTGTTGCTGGCAAGAAAATGTAGGCTAAGTGAAAGCAGGTTCTGTAATATACGTTGGAGGTTGTGGTGGTACCTCAACCATTTTGCAATAAAATTCGATGTTGAAAGCATCCAAGATGTTAGCGGGTGAGCAGAAATACCGCCACCGCAAACCGAAAACCGCCACCACAGGAAAAAAAAAAAAATATCACAAAAAAACGCGCGGATCGGTTTAAGAGAAAAAAGAGAAACACCTGCAAATGTGGTGCGGTTGCGGTTTTACCGGTCGTTTAAAAACCGCAACCACAAATGATAATCAAAAAATAAGGGGGTGAATAAAATTTTTGGTTTGTTTTTGTGTGTTATCCTACGAAACTGGGCCCTTGTGACTCTATGAAGTACATAGGCTTTCAGTTGTACATGCAAAATTCAACTGCCCCTGCCTTATCCATACACCCAAAATCAAACCACTTAGGAAGCAACCCTGACCATGAAAATTAATGCATTCCCAAAGGCTACATTTTGACCAGAACAGTTCTGGCAAAAATAGGCGTGAAAGCAGATACTCTAAATACGTTGAGGGTGGTACACCAATTGCAATAAAATTCCCGATGAAAGCATCCAAAGATGTAGGGGTGAGCAAAAACCGCACCGCAAATCGAAAAACCACACCACAGAAAAAACCGGTGGGATCGGTTTTAAGAAAAAAGAAAAACCGCAAATGTGGTGCGGTTGCTGTTTTACTCGTAAAACCGTACCACAAAAGATGTGTGTACTACGAACATGGCCCTTGTGACTCTAGAAGTCCATTTTTCAGTTGTCATGACACTAGAAGCAACCTGACATGAAAAAATGCATTCCAGAGGCTACATTTGACCAGAATAGCTCCTTGTCTTTCTCTATACCTCATGAAAGTTGCGAAATTTTGCAGCTTGTACATTGCAAGCAGAATTATTTAGATGGCAGTGTAAATGTTAGTTTTGGTCAGGAAACGAAGTGAAAATTCCTTTTTTTTCTTTTTTTGTGTGTGGGGTACCAACTATATAAGCTTTGATGGAGTAGTAGAAATGGGGCGTGGGAATTTTTCTTTGGTTTCACATCTACAAAGAAAAGTATTTTTATATCGTTTGGGATCTAGGTTTGAAACAAGCGTTTTGCTAACAGGAATACTAAGATGAACATCCTAACTATACCTTTCCCAATACCACCGGAAGACGAGCCATATTATTACATTTCTCTTAAGGGTATCTCAGTTGGCGAAACCAGATTGCTTGTCACAAAATCTGACTTCACTATAAATATATCTGGAGATGGAGGTATGATAACGACTTAGGTATCACATTTACTTGGAAGAAGGCATTGTTGGTCATTTTATACTCAATAGTTTGGGTGTGTTTTGTTTCCATCCAAATCCGCCTATATTGGATCGGAATTTTTTTGGAAGAAAAGTGTTAAGAATTTTCCTCTCATTTCCCTTCTGTTTCCCTTCTTTTATGTTCAAGAAAAACTAACAAAATAAATTTTCATTTTCCTATCATTTTCTTTCTTTTCTTTCTAAAAAAAACTCGAGAAAGAAGCGTAAGGTACAGTTTAATTAAACGCAAGAGTAAATCGCATAAATCGTTCCAAAAGTTTGGTCAAATTGCAGGTTTCGTCCCAAATAATGGTGTAAGTATCGTCCCTGTGGGGTAATCTTTGCTGTAATTATTTTCCCCGCATGGACGATACTTGCACCAAAAGTTTCCCCACATGAAAAATCCTTGCACTTTCGTAAAGTTTAGACGAAACATGCAATTTCACCAAACGTTAGAGACGATTTAAGCAATTTACCATGGTTCTAAAAGGCGCGACATGGCGCCGCAAAGGCGCGAGGCGTGACCTCCACGCCACGCAATAGACCAAGGCTTGGGCTTAAGGCTTGACGTGAGATGAGGAGTGAAAAAACTTGATAAGACGCGATAAAAAGTGACGCGTGTAGTCTTTTTTGAATTCAATTTCGATAAAAATCGTATTTTTATATATAAATGAAAAAGATTACATGCAAAGATAGTTTCTTTACTTTATTCCTTATGTGTGACACTTTTTGTAAACTCAATATATTTGTAATATGATATAAATATATAAATATTTTCATATTTTGTGCCGCTTTAAGTCACGCCTTAAAAACGCCATGACTCGCCATGGCTCGCAAAGGCGTGAGGCTTGGCCATGCTGCCACGCCACGCCTCACGCTATTTATAATCTTGCAATTTACTCTAAACACAACAAAGAAAGTATTTAATTCAAACAAGACATATAAAGAAAACAACATACGTGAATACATTTAGTTAGGGATGAGCTCGGTACCAATTTCGTCCCGAACCGGTACCGAATTGATGGTCCCGTTTTTTTCCCGGGCATGAAAGGTGTGTATCGGTACCGTACCGAACGGGATTTCGGTACCGGTTTCGGTACTCGGTACCGAGAAATCGATACTTATCGGGTTGTTTCCTGTTTTTTGTTAAACAAAAGGCCTCTTTATAAATTGGGAGTTGATTGGCACATTCTTTTTTTTTATCCGTACACTCTAATATACAAACTGACAAAGCAACATCCAAATGTACAATTAGTTATTACACAAAAATGAAGTGTGCAAATAAAAATGAAAAGTGTGCAAATCATTAGCCTTATAATTTTTTTTGTTTTTAAAGAGTTGTAACTTAATAAAACTTTGTACCAAGATATGTAAAGTTGGAAACTTGATTTTTTTTCCAAGGTTGGTTCTTTTAGTGAACTGTGTTGCAAACTAAGTGAGAAAATCCATTCATTTGTCCGATCCTAAAGTAGTAAACATTCATTTCATCATTGGAAAATATAATTGATATGTGTGAAAACACATATCTGTTTTATATCAAAAATGACCCATAAAAGACAAAATTGTGCTTAAAATGTTTGTATATTGCTTGTTTTGTCTTTGTGATTGTGTAGGTACGGATAAGGCAAATATCACAAGAAAACGGTCAAAACCAGACAAACACGGACACGGGAACGGAAAAGAGTGTACAAGAGCCGGGAGAATGCTTTCAAAGTCAACCATTGGTCAACTACAAGAAGACAAAAATCCCAAAAATCCCCAGAACAGCCCTCATTGTTAAACTTATTTCAAAAATAACCCTAAAAGCCCTAACATCGTTATCTTTTAATATATAAAAGAAAATGGTCATTAAGTGTTCTTTATAAACAAACACAAACAACCTGTTAACCTATAACCAAGCCCAAACAACCCTTGGCCCAATCCCTTTTACCCGTGGTCCATATTCCTTATATAAGCCCAAGTCAACGAATGTATAGCCCCGGGTCAAAGAAGAGTCAAACTTTCCCTTTTATAAAAAGTAAAACGCGGGAAAGACAGTTTTTACTATTCATCATCTTCAACGTTTAACCATGAGTTAAATTCAAAGGGAAAATTAAAATTGGTGATGTGGCAGCATAATTCAAGTACCAAGCAGTGATATGGCAAGAAAGTGTAAGCGTGCAACCTGCAACAAAGCGTGCTACACCCAAAAAGCCTACAACCACCACACCAGTCAAACAATCCAAGCCAGCTCCTCCTCCGACAAAGAAACCTTCCAAGCGTAAGCTTTCACAGAAAATTAGAACCTGTTCGAGGAGTAACGATCAGGGACCCAGTGTCAGAAACAACTTCCAAACTGCATGAAGTAGTAGGCAAGGGAAAGGCCGTTGTAACTGA